>ML318589.1:0-14933 GCA_005239505.1 Nicotiana paniculata
CCACCTCTAGAATGAATATTTGGACTAACAAATGGATTTACAATTCCAACACACTTAGATGCTTCATAGAAGGTCCTATTAATAAGAATGACCTCAATCTCTCAATAAGTGATCTGATCAAAAACAAGGAGTGGAATGTTAAGGCCTTTTCCTTTGAACTACCCCTGGAGACAATGGAGAACTTAATTCGGACACCTATCCCTTGCAAAAAGGAAACAATTGATAGATTTAGTTGGAGCCTCAACCCTAATGGTACCTTCACAACAAAATCGTGCTACAATCTTGTCAGTAACTCCATCCCCAATCCAAATAACTTTGAATGGATCTGGAATCTCCGTTACCCTTCAAAAATAAAAAAATTTTATGGAAATGCTTACATAATAGAATTCCCAGTCGATCCTACTTAGCCAAAATCGGTATAAATATCGACACTACATGCATAATTTGTAGAGAGGGAATAGAATATAGCTCCCACATCTTTGTGCACTGCCCTATCTCACGCAATCTTTGGAAAAATATGGCCCTACCCTCCCTAAATACGATGAGCAATAAAAATTGGTTGATAAATCTAAGGGATATTTTTATCTCCCATAACTCTAACACAATTAGCTGGGAAACCCTTTTCCCCTTCATCATTTCGGAGATATGGAAAAATAGAAATAACAATAATATAAACAACCTCAAACTTAATATTGATACAAACAAGACAATCCATCTTGCATGGGATATTGTTTTCTTCACAGCAAAAAATCCTTTCACAAACAAGAAGATCAAAACTAGGGTAAAGTGGGAAAAACCACCCAAAAACATGATCAAACTAGTGATGGTACTTTTACTAGTAATACTAACACAACAGGTCTTGGGGAATAGCAATGGAGATTGGATCATGGGATTCCACAAATCAATCCAAGCACTCTCCCCTACACATGTTGAATTGATGGCACTACTGGAGGGACTGACAATTTTCAGGGAAATGCACTTCGAAAAGATGGAAATTGAAACTGACTCCATGGAAAAAATTAAACTTATATACGAGGACACTAACAATTTATCTAACATTGTCTCTTATTGCAGATGGTTAATGCACCAACTGAAGCACCCACTCCTGGCATAATTTCAGAGAAAGCAACGAAGTGGCGCACCTAATGTCCAAAGCAACAGTCAAGCATCCTCCCTCTACTAAGTGTTTCTACCATGCTCGTCCACCCTATTTTGTTGAAGATGAATTGTTAAAGGACAATCATGCGTTTTCTAATAGTATTAAAAATATTTCTACTAGTACTTGTAACTATCTAGCAAGTCTGGACAATAGTAATGCCCTGAAAACTATTTCCAACCTTGTGTAGCTCCTTTTCTAGTAATATAAGTATGACGTTTATGTTCAAAAAAAAATTAAAAAGTTTGTATATATATAATGTCCGGTTGGTTTGGTTCGATTTGACTTTTTTTAGTTAAAACCAAACAAATTATGGTCGGGTTTCTTTTCAATAGAACCAAGTCAAACCAAACCACTAGTCGAGTTTTTTCTCGGTTTGATTCGGATTATCGATTTGGTTTGGTTTATCGGCGCTCTTTGTCCACGCAGCAGTAAGTGGAGTTGTTATATGTATTTGGATTCCCTTAATATACTCTTAGGCTCCAGTTCTTTATTCAAAATATATAGATAGTTGAGCTACAAATTTTTTGACAGTCTATCTCATATTTTTGAGCGAAATTTTCAGTTCAATTTATCTTTGTTTATCCGCACTGTTGAGCCATTCAAAAACAACAGGCACACCAAAAGTTCCTCTACCAACACCTCCTTCACTATACTAACTGTCACAGGGGCGTTTTCAGTCCGCCGAAAATGCTGCCCGCTGTGCGGCTGTCAAGTCCCAACTTGACTTCAGCCTTACCCAATTTTGTTTCGCATTAGAGGTTTGGCACTTAGAATAATTTTAAGGCAACAAGAATGAATAAAGACACAAGCAGATTTACGGGAACCCTTTCCCAACCTTTTATAATATATGAATTACAAAGGAAACTCTCGAGTTTGGCCAAGGTGCTGCCACCCTTGGCAGACACCAACTCACAAAATAGCCGACTCTTGCACAAAACTGCCCCGTAAAGGCCCCCGCCTAAGACAATGTGTGCTGCCCACTCGTTTGGCAAGGCAATGGCACATAATTTACCATGCTCAATCCTTGATATAGACACCCCTATGCCTACATCTTTGCCTAATTTCCTCACTAGACAAACTCTCCCGTTTTTGGGGCTGCTAACACACATATATATAGTGTAGTCAGCCCAAAACAGTTTTCCTATTTCAGTTGACACCCCCAACTGATAGGCCATGATCACCCATGATCACAAACGTGTAAGACATGCTAGAACATGCCTCAAAACGTGCAAAGACCAAGCCCCCATTATCAGCAACTCCTTTGGACATGGCAGTTGTAACCGCCCACTGTTCAGCATGTGCACAGCACACTTGGTAACCGCTCCATGTGCACTGCATGTGTGTGTTTCCGGCCAGCTGCTGCACGCCCATGGCTAGCATTGCGCCCAGCCTTGGCTTTGACACTTCTCCCGTTCAATGCCATCGCCACAGCTTGTCGCCCATGACTTAGCCGCACGCACACCCGCTGCCACAGTCGCTTGTTCAAGTCAAGTCGCCCCTACTTGACTAAATCTGCCCGCATCCAATGCCACGCTGATATTTAGCATCAAGTCGTTTGCCCACACGTTCCTTAGGTGCCAGTCCACTCACCTAAGCCAAAGCAACACCAAGTTGTCAATGTCGCTGCCTAGGCACTAAGCCATCATGTTTTAGCGCCTAGGTCTTTCCCGTTTTGCTGTGCCAAGCTTCCATTTAGCCCGCCTTGTCCCGTCAAGACTTTGGCCCATGCTTGTGCATAGCCCCCTCATGCTTTGGTGTAGTCCGTTACACCTTAGCCCTCAAATAGTAGTGTAATCCGTCACACTAGCTCTTGCAACAGTTTGTTGCCATTGACAATGCCCGCATTGTCAATNCCAAATCCTTGCCAATGCCGCGCCGCTTGCCGAACAGCTTTGTTAAGGGTCTAAAAAACCACCCCAACCAGTTGAATTCGACGCCCTCGTCGAATAGTTTCCAACATATGCTCGTCATTTGCAAAGACATCACAAGTTCAGCACCCTTTTGAGAACTACGTTGTCCTTGCCCTCAAGTGCAACGCATTTTCTCATTTGCCTTTCCTGTCCGTCGTTCCCACAGCAAATCCAGCACGCAACTGATTTGATTTGGAATAACCCATCACTAATTTTTGGCAACCCTCAACTCGAAAATCTGCACCATATCCTTCTTTGCCTTTTCTGAATTTTTCCAAGCCCGGACAGTCCCTTCCACGAACAAGCACACTGACCCCTTGTCTTGTCGTCTTGTTCATGGCCGTCTCACCTCATCACGAACCTGCTCCGCTCTGATACCAGTTGTCACAGGGGCGTTTTCAGTCCGCCGAAAATGTTGCCCGCTGTGCGGCTGTCAAGTCCCAACTTGACTTCAGCCTTACCCAATTTTGTTTCGCATTAGAGGTTTGGCACTTAGAATAATTTTAAGGCAACAAGAATGAATAAAGACACAAGCAGATTTACGGGAACCCTTTCCCAACCTTTTATAATATATGAATTACAAAGGAAACTCTCGAGTTTGGCCAAGGTGCTGCCACCCTTGGCAGACACCAACTCACAAAATAGCCGACTCTTGCACAAAACTGCCCCGTAAAGGCCCCCGCCTAAGACAATGTGTGCTGCCCACTCGTTTGGCAAGGCAATGGCACATAATTTACCATACTCAAGCCTTGATATAGACACCCTATGCCTACATCTTTGCCTAATTTCCTCACTAGACAAACTCTCCCGTTTTTGGGGCTACTAACACACATATATATAGTGTAGTCAGCCCAAAACAGTTTTCCTATTACAGTTGACACCCCGAACTGATAGGCCATGATCACCCATGATCACAAACGTGTAAGACATGCTAGAACATGCCTCAAAACGTGCAAAGACCAAGCCCCCATTATCAGCAACTCCTTTGGACATGGCAGTTGTAACCGCCCACTGTTCAGCATGTGCACAGCACACTTGGTAACCGCTCCATGTGCACTGCATGTGTGTGTTTCCGGCCAGCTGCTGCACGCCCATGGCTAGCATTGCGCCCAGCCTTGGCTTTGACACTTCTCCCGTTCAATGCCATCGCCACAGCTTGTCGCCCATGACTTAGCCGCACGCACACCCGCTGCCACAGTCGCTTGTTCAAGTCAAGTCGCCCCTACTTGACTAAATCTGCCCGCATCCAATGCCACGCTGATATTTAGCATCAAATCGTTTGCCCACACGTTCCTTAGGTGCCAGTCCGCTCACCTAAGCCAAAGCAACACCAAGTTGCCAATGTCGCTGCCTAGGCACTAAGCCATCATGTTTTAGCGCCTAGGTCTTTCCCGTTTTGATGTGCCAAGCTTCCAATTAGCCCGCCTTGTCCCGTCAAGACTTTGGCCCATGCTTGTGCATATCCCCCTCATGCTTTGGTGTAGTCCGTCACACCTTAGCCCTCAAATAGTAGTGTAATCCGTCACACTAGCTCTTGCAACAGTTTGTTGCCATTGACAATGCCCGCATTGTCCCGCATGTTGGTTTTCCCTCCCGCGCATAGGCCAATGGCAAGGCCATCATGCCAAATCCTTGCCAATGTCGCACCGCTTGCCGAACAGCTTTGTTAAGGGTCTAACACTAACCACCCAAATCATAGTCCGATAGTAATTATGCCACCACAATTTTTCAAAGGGCTCCGCGGGCTTCTTTCATGGAGTGCTTCTTTCCGCACCTGCACCCGCACTCGCACTCATACCAGCACCCGCACCCCGCTCCTTACTGATTTCCTATCCTCACCACCAACCTCCCTAGCTCCTACTTCACCGGTTGTGATGGTTGTCACCCCCAACAAATTATGCATTTAACATATCAAATTTTCTCACTGGCAAATGGTTCAAGGTCTTTCATGTATTCTTCCCTCTTTTTTGCATTTGTTGGAACCAGGAAACGATGCACTACTTGCATAGAAAGAACAAAAAAGTCAATATTATGATAAACAACATCATGTTTATTAAACATCTGAACATTATTAGTTCAAACAACCTCAAGTTGTTTACCGTGAAAATAGTAATTACAATTATATTTGATTTTGTGGTTCTTAAAATACTTGATTTGTTCTAATACTAGTTGTTTAGGCAATAGATGCTAAGTGAGAGTTAAGAAAAATGAAATAAGAGCAAAGGATAATGGAATTGTGCAAACCGAGCAGTTAAGAGACGGGGTCTCGAGCTTGGTCGAAATAAGGCCTCGAGGTCGAGCTCGAGGTCTTGCCTGAGGGCGATCGATGAATGATATTCTAAAACGTCAATAACACACAAGAGGGGGGGTGATTTATGTGGTGTCCGATTTTCGCGTGCACTAGTTATAGAAGGACCAGTTTCTTCTGTGTGTTCCAACCTATATTATTTGCGGATTAATAAATACAGAAAATAAGGAACACGAGGATTTTACGTGGAAAACACCTGGTTCAAAAGGTGAAAAACCACGACCTACTTTCCAGTAGGATTTTCCCAAACACTCCACTAAAATCACTGAGCCAAAAACAACTTTTACAAAAACTCTTTGTAAACCTAGGATTAACTCTACTAATCTCTTTGTGGCAAACTAGCATCTAGCTATTTGCGACAAACTCCAAGTTAGCTATAACTTGAACACTCAGTATCTATTACAAATGCTTCTAGATAAAGCTAAAAAGGTACAAATTGAAATCCCTACTACAAGTAAAATAGAATAAAAGACAACAGTTGGAACTGGTTCTTCTAGCTGTTCCAAGTAGCTTCAGAGTCGCACACTTAAATCTCACACGAACTGCTTGCAAAATTGCCTTGCTAGTTTTGCTCTCAATTCTTGCTTAACTTCTACTTTTGTACGTGTCTGTACAATAAAAACAATCTGCAATATATAGGATTAGTAGAAGAGAAATTTACTAGAGTTCTAATGCTACTCTTCCTTGGTGGAAGAGTTCTAGTTAATCTCAACTCCTCGAATCATTCCTTATCTTTGATTCTGTTCTTACTGAATAAGGAGTCCTTCATCTTATTGTCTTGCAATCTTTTTGATCAGGAGATATCCAACTTTAATTCTCATATTTCGTTTATCTCATGCATGTGCACCTCACGTGCCTTTAACTCTGCATGTGTCTATGTCTCCAGTGATGGACCTGGTTCAACTTTAAGTTCCTTTGTATATCTTCAAAACCATTCAATTTCTTAGGCCAACAAATTCCCCCTTTTTGATGATGATAAACTTTGTGATTAGGCATGTAACCAACTTAATCCAACATTAACTCATTTTAGAGTATTGAGCATTTATCATAAAAGAACCAGGTTCATTAGGTTATAAATATCACATGTTCAAAATATTACATGTCCATATGACCATTTTTCCCCCTTTTGGCATCATCGAAAAGTTGCAATTTTTAGAAAGTCCCAGATATTTAAGCATTACTCATGGCTACTGGGGCCACTGCAAGTGCAATCATGGATTAATTATCAATAGGAAACCAAGAATGCAAACTATCAAAGAAAATGAAGCAAGATTAAGAGCAAAAGCAGCAAAATTCATTGATAGAAGCATTGTTCAACCACAATACACAAGAAGAAACAAAAACAGTTAACATCATGAGCAAAAGAAACAAGAATAATCCCTAATCTGGGTCACTGAAAGTCAAAGACAGGCTGGACTACTGAGGCTGGGAAGGGGTGGAGGCTGGGTTTTTAGCTTGGAGAAGAGATAGCATATCATTAAGAATCCCCTCATTCTTCTCCTTTTCTTTGGCAAGCTAAATTCTGAGAGCATCCCTCTCATGTTCAACCTCAGCTAGGAGATTCTTCAGCCTAAGAATTTCTGCATCCTTAGCCCCACCCTCTTGCACAAGTGCTCTAACTTTGCTATTCACCGGAGTTTTCCTGGATGAACCAGGTTCATTTTCAGGAACATTGACAGCATAGTCGTAGGCTAGAAGAGTGTTTTTGCCAAAGTGATCCTTGACAGTAGCCATTTCTGCCTTCTTCAGAGGCACCTTATAGTGAGCAAGTACAGTTGTGAGGATGAATCCATAAGGAATGGCATGAGCCTTGGAACCATTTACCACCCTGTCTAGGATTTGGATGATGAAGTAAGGCCAGTTGATCTGCTTTCCACTGTCTAGGAACTCCATGAGAACTAAGTCCATGTAATTTGCTATGTTCCTTCTCTCCTGCCTTGGCAGTACACACTTGTTCATGAAATCAAACACCACCTTGTGAGGAGACATCATTTAACTTTTGTAGACCACCCTTGGTTCAACATCCTCTTCATTGTCACAGAACCTTCTGGTGATTTGTAAAGCAGTTGGAAGAGCATCCAAGCTGGGCCATCTCTGCCTGGTGTAATCATCATATCCTTCAGAGGGGATCCCAAGCACTTCTCCCAATTATATGGCATCAAATGAAATTTTGTTCACTTGGCTAGAGACCCTACCGTCCTAGACTACAGCATTGGCCATGAACTCGACTATCTCACTTCTGGCCAACCTCCCATCTAGCTAAAGGACCATGTCCTTCCAGCCCTGCACCTCCAGCTTATCCATTAGATATACCATTCCAGATTCCTCCAAATCTTTCAGCAATCTCCCCTTCAAAATGGTGTGCTTCCCAACCTTCGTCAAATTGTCCTTCTATCCACTAGTCTCATCTTCTTCATCAGCACTCCAATCTTCCTCTTCATCAATTTGAACTTTCTTTGACTTTACTGTAGACCTGGTTCTCTCGGCTACAGTTGAGGGTGTAGCAGACATAGATGCAGACTTCTTTGAAGAATTCTTGGCTTTCTTTGGTTTGGGGGTTTTTACCTCAAAGTCTTCCCTTTGATCATCTTGATGGACCAGGTTCATCTCCTCAATCTCCACAGCCTCTACAAGCTCAGCAATTTTCTCTTTTCCCTTCTCAGCTCTCTTTCTTTTACTCTCCTTCAAAGCCTTTTGTAACTCCTCCTCACTCTGCCTTAGTGCACTTCTTGTGGTTCTTCCTCTTGGAAGAGGAGTTTCATAACTAGCATATGGAGTGACTTTTCTCTTCTTACTTTCTCCGGCAGTTTCAGACTTCTTAGACTTTGGAGTCCTTTTCTTCTTTGGTTTATAACTCTCTCCTATCTTCTTCATAAGATCTGCCAATCTCTCCTTAATGGATGAACCAGGTTCATCTGTATATTTTCCTAGATTTTATATTCCCTTAGCCGCTTCACTTGATTCATTTCCCCCTGACTCCTTAGCTCCCTCTTCTATTACTATTGTTTCAGTACCACAAATAGATAATCTAGTAATTTCTTCCCTTGTTCCCCTTGCTTCACTCTGACTTCCCTATCTCTCTATTTCTTCCCCAATTTTATTTTTACCACCTCTTCGTTTTACTTCTGGAAACTCCACATTTTTCACAGATCCAACCAACACAAACCTGTTTTCTAAGTTCTCCGCTATTTCAGACACATTCTCAGAAGCGATATTTGGTATAGATGATACCTGTTCAGAATCAGATGATCCTGCATCTTCCTCAGTAGCTGATTTGAACGAATCACTGGAATTGTCTGATTCTTGAACCTGACTAGCTTATAATTTGGCATTCAATTTTTTGGCGAGAGAACCTGTAGCCACTATTTCCTGGCGAGCATTTTAACCCTTCTTTTTCTGGGTTCTGAACTAGGGCTAGGTTGAGGAAAAGTGGGACTAGGTTGAGACAAAGTAGGACTTGGTGGTGGAGGTGTTGAAGAAGTCGAAGATGGAGTAACAGGTGGTGGAGTACCATGGTTGTCCGAAGGATTAGTCATCTTTGATTTTAAGATGGAAGAAGAAGATTATGGATTGAGAATGAGGGAAAGGAAGATAGAAGGGTTTCGACGGTTGTAGAGTTGATGAGTAATTTCAGAGGTGATGATGGGGGTTTTTCAAAGGAGGAGGTAATTAATATATAACGGCAGCCTTTTTGGGTCAAATAGAGGTCTTATCACCTCTGCAACTGATCAGTGACGGTTACTGCTTTCCTAGATTCTAGGCGGTTTAGTCTTAATTAGAGTCTTAGCGTAGACGGAACTGGTTCAAATATGAGATAAGGATGATTGTGAAAATATTTTGATTAGGTAGAGTTCTGCTCATGATTAACTATTAATATTTCAAGGTGTGTATAGTAGAGAACACATACCTCGACTTTCAGATGAACCAGCACTGATGAACCAGGTTCATCATGTCAGAATCCTCTTGATCAGGCCTCAATTTTCAACAATAGATAAGAACATCATTAGTAACCAATGAGTTATTTCAAAACATGGCAAGAGAGTACGCTATTTACAGCATGAGACTGAGTAACGATTAGTCCGATTATTTACACAAATTTCAGAATTTCTAGCCAAAAAAAAAATTTCATTTTTCTTTTCTTTATTTTTTTCATGTACATTATGAACCGGTTCAATTAGGTGATCTTAATCGTCCCTAACTCTAACATGTTCCTTTCAAAATGCTCTCTACTTAGTGCTTTTGTGTCAGCAATCTGTTTATCAGTAGCACAAAATTCAATAGAGATCAATCATTTCTCATAATTATCCCTTAAAAATGATGTCTAACATCTATGTGCTTAGTCCTTTTATGATGAATGGGTTTCTTTGTCATACTTATAGCACTGGTGTTATCACAAAAGATAGGTATGCATCCAACATCGATTCCAAAATCTAGCCATTGCTGTTTAATCCACAATAATTGAGCACAAAATGAAGTTGCAGCCACATACTCAGCCTCAGCAGTGGATAGAGCTACAGAATTCTACTTTTTAGTAGCCCAAGACACACGGCATGAGCCCAGAAAATGTGCCATACCTGAGGTGCTCTTTCTATCCACTAGAAAACCTGTATAATCAGCATCAGCATATCCCACAAGATTAAAGTTACTACCTTTTGGATACCAAAGACATAGATCAATGGTGCCTTTTAATTATATCGAGATTTTATTTACTGCAGTTAGGTGGGATTCTTTTGGATTCACCTGAAATCTTGCACAAAGTCCTACACTGAAAACAATTTCAGGTCTACTAGCAGTGAGATACAGCAGTGAACCAATAATTTCCCTATACAACTTTCGATCAACAGATGAAACTGGTTCATCTACATCTAGTTTAGTGGATGTTGCAATAGGAGTGTCAATTTCTTTGGAGTCTTCCATTTTAAACCTTTTAAGCAACTCTTTCACATACTTTTGATGATGGATCATTGTTACATTTGAATTTTTTTTAATTTGTAAGCCTAAAAAGAAATTAAGCTCACACATCATGCTCATTTCAAATTCACTCCCCATTAGTTTAGCAAATTCTTTACTTAGCTTTTCAGTGGTTGCTCCAAAGATTATGTCATCTACATATATCTGAACTACCAAGAGATCTTTACCTTTTTCATTTAAGAATAAAGTACTATCAATTTTACCTCTCCTGTAGCCATGCTCAAGCAAGAATTTTGATAACCTTTCATACCATGCTCCGGGAGCTTGCTTGAGACCATATAGTGCTTTGTCAAGTTTGTACACATGATCGGGATTCTCCTTGTTCTCAAACCCTGGAGTTTGCTTGAACACTTCTTCCTTTAGATATCCATTTAGGAAGGCACTCTTGACATCCATCTGGTGAAGGGTGAATTCCATGTAAGCAGCAAAGGCTATGAGGAGTCTTATTGCTTCCAGCCTTGCCACTGGAGCAAAGGTTTCATCATAGTCTATACCTTCCTCCTGACTGTATCCTTGAACCACCAATCTTGCCTTGTTTCTTGTAACTTCCATCTTCATCAAGTTTGTTTCTGAAGATCCATTTTGGGCCAATTACTGATCTATCCAGGGGTCTTGGCACTAGATGCCAAACTTGACTTCTTTCAAATTGGTTGAGTTCATCTTCATTGCGTTCACCCAGTATGCATCCTGCAAAGCCTCAGCAACATTTTTACGTTCAATAAGAGATAGGAAAGCATCAAAAGCACACAGATTCTTCAAAGAGGATCTGGTTTTGATTCCAGAGGTTGGGTCGGTGATAATGTTCTCAATAGGGTGAGAACTTTGATATTTGTATGGTTTCACAACCAACTGGTTACTCCTTGAAGTTCCTTCAGTCCCTTGTTGTTGTGGAACAGGATTAGGTCCAGGTTCCAATGAGGTTTGGAAGTTAATTTGTTTAGTTCCCCCTGTCATGTTGCCAAGGAGGGATGAACCTGTTCCATCACCTGTTCCTTCTTCTAGTGTTGCTCCAGTTTGGACTGAGTTTCTGACCAGCCCAATTTTTTCATCCTCATGTTCCTGTCTCTCATAAAGAATGTTAGTTTCATCAAAAACTACATGAATGCTTTCTTCAGCACACATAGTTCTTTTGGTATAGACTTTATAGGCCTTACTATGTGAAGAATATCCCAAGAAAACTCCCCCATCACTTCTGGGATCAAACTTACCTAGGGAGTCTTTACCATTGTTGTGCACAAAGCACTTGCAGCCAAAAGCCCTAAGGTGGGATATATTTGGCCTTCTCCCTTTAAGTAACTGATAGGGAGTCTTCTCTACAAGTGGTCTAGTCATGCACAAGTTTATGATATAGCATGCAGTATTAATAGCTTCTGCCCAGAAGCTATGAGGTAGTTTACTAGAAAGAAGCATAGTCCTAAACATATCTTCAAGTGTCCTATTCTTTCTTTCAACTACTCCATTTTGTTGTGGAGTTCTAGGAGCAGAAAAGTTGTGATCTATGCCATGCTCACCACAAAATTCAGCAAATTTAGCATTTTCAAATTCAGTGCCATGATCAGACCTAATTGATGCAAGTTGATTTCCTAATTGTTTTTGAATTTTTCTAACAAAGGAAGTAAACATGTCGAATGCCTCATCTTTGGATTATAGAAACAATATCCAGGTAAATCTAGAATAGTCATCAACAAGCACCATCACATATCTCTTACCACCTCTGCTTAAGGTTCTCATAGGACACAAAGATCCATATGGACTAGTTCCATCGATCTGGTGGTACTTACCACTTTCTTGCTTTTGAAAGAGGATCTTACCTGCTTCCCCCTTGCACAAGCCTCACAGACTTTGTCTTCCTTGAACTTAATGTTAGGCAGACCTATCACTAAGTCCTTGGAGACTAGTTTGTTAAGTTGACTCGGACTTGCATGTCCAAGTCTCTTATGCCAAAGGAGGGGATCACTGTCCAACACACTTAAACATGTTAATTCATTTTCTGAAAGTGTGGACAGATCTATTATGTATATATTGTTCACTCTTTTTCCCTACAAAACAATCTTGTCAGTGATAAGATTTATTACAAAACATTTTGTAGAGGTGAATGCTACCAATTTAACTCTGTCACACAGTTGTGACACACTAATTAGGCTAAATTTCAAGCCATCTATTAGGTAGACATTCTCAATGGAACGAGTGTCATCCTTACCTGCCTTACCAACCCCAATGATTTCACCTTTCTTTCCATTTCCAAAGGAGACATTTCCTCCTATGAGGTCCTCAAGTGAAAGGAACTGGTCCTTGTTACCAGTCATGTGTTTTGAGCAGCCATTATCCATGTACTATATTTGGCTACCTCCTTTCACTTGAACCTACAAAAGAAAATCAGGGGTTAGTCTTAGGAACCCAAACTAGTTTGGGTCCCTTTTTATAAGCAAAAGGATGAATTGAACTTCTTTTAGCCCAATTTGGTAACCAATTCTTCCCTCCAACAAAACTTTTATTCTTTTGACTGACCTGCTCTTTTGCATTGCATTCACTTTTGTAGTGACCAGTCTTACCACAGTGGGTACAGATTTTGTTCTCAGGAAGGGTGAGGTACTTGCTTTTAGGATCCCATTTAGGCAGTTGATTCCAAATCCAAGTCCTCTCTTATTTCTACTATGATGTTTCTGTAGCCATGTCAAAGCATCGGAGGATCTATTCCATTTACAAGTTATGTCTAGTTCATGCTTGACCTCACCAAGTTCCTCCCTCGACATTATTATCTGTCCATCCTTCCTATACAACTCATCTTTTAGTTTACCTACATTTTCGTCTAAGGTGAGTTGAGAGTTGTCAGTTATCTTCTTACTGTTTCCTAGTTTTAGTTTTAGATTTTCAGATTTTAACTCTAGGACATTTGTCTCAAGTGGATGAACCTGGTTCTTCAGAGAAGTGTTTTCACTTACATTCTCACTTACTCTGAGTTCCAGGTTTTTACACTTTGCTTTTAAAATTACACACTCTTTAGACAGTTGTTCCTTTTCCTTATTAATTACTTCAGATTCATCAATAAAGTCTAGCAGTAATTCAGAGAGTTTTTCTTTGGACAGGAATTTAATCTTGTATTTGAGATGGAATATTCTTACCTCAGATTCCTCGTTTGATTCACCAATTGCCATAAGTGCTTGTTCATCTTCATCTTCATCATCTGACTCCTCATCTGAACTTTCTCCCCAAGCAGCGACCATAGACTTTGTTGATACTTTGTTTTTCTTGGGAAGAACCTGTTCCTTCTTCCGGTTCGTTCATTCAGACCTTTCCTTTTTCCATTCAACTTCCCACTGAGGGTAGTTCTTGATGTGATGATCAGTCTTCTCATATTTGTAGCAACCCTCATTAGTTGATTTTTCCGGTACCCTTGCCTTGTTGTAGTTTCCACCTCTTGCGGAGCCCTTTCCTCTCATAAGATATTTCTTGAAATCCTTAGTGATCATATCCATTTCATATTCTTCCAAATCTACTCCTTCAGTGATTCGCAATGCCAGACTCCTTTCCTTCTTGGGAACATCCATCTTTATTGTCTGCCTTCTAAGTTTATATGCAGTAAGATTTCCAATTAGCTCATCCAGTTTGAGAGTTGCAATGTTCTTGGATTCTTGAATTGTAGTGATCTTGCTCTTCAAAGATACTGGAAGAACCCTTGTCAAAATCTTCTCAACCTTGTCTTCCTTAAGAAGAGTCCTTCCAAGAGATTTCATTTCATTAGTCAATGTAGTGAACCTAGTGTACATCTCTTGAATGGTCTCTCCTTCCTTCATAGAGAAATTCTCATATTGAGAATATAGTAGAGTACTTCTGGAACTCTTCACTTGAGCAGTTCCTTCATGAGCCACTTGCAAAGTGTCCCAAATTTCTTTGGCAGTAGTGCAGCTTTGAATTCTGTTGTACTCATCTTGACCAAGTCTACACACAAGCCACTTCTTGGCCTTAGCATTCTTTTCCCACTTTCTCAAATCCTCAGCAGTGCAGTCAGCTCTTGTCTTTGGCACGTCTATTCCTTCAGCATTCTTCTTTATGGTGGCCATAGTACCATCAGTAATTATGTCCCATAGCTCATAGTCTTCACCAATTATATGATCTCTCATCATGTTCTTCCACCAGGAGTAGTACTGCCCATTGAAGAGTGGAGGCCTAGCGGTTGATTGTCCTTCCCAGTTCCCAGGTGGTGCACTCATATTGATCTTTTCCTAAGGTGTTAACCTCTTCAAGGATAACCCGCTCAGATACCAATTGATGTTCTAAAATGTCAATACCACACAAGGGGGGGTGATTTATGTGGTGTACGATTTTCGCGTGCACTAGTTATAGAAGGACCAGGTTCATCTATGTGTTCCAACCTATACTGTTTGTGGAATAATAAATATAGAAAATAAAGAATACGGGGATTTTACGTGGAAAACACCTGGCTCAAAAGGTGAAAAATCACGACCTACTTTCCAGTAGGATTTTACCAAACACTCCACTAAAATAACTGAGCCAAAAACAGCATTTACAAAAACTTTCTGTAAACCTAGGATTAACTCTAATCCCTTTGTGGCAAACTAGCCTC
>ML318590.1:0-40057 GCA_005239505.1 Nicotiana paniculata
GTTGTGCCCAGTCATATAGGGGAGCCTCTGCCCCTATGTGAGCGACTAGGTCTACCACGTCATTCCCATTATTGTTACGGTTGTGTGGATCTTCCATGTCGGTCTCAATTTGTTCAATTTGTGGTTGATGTTTGTTTTTCCGGTTGGTCCAGTTTATGGCCTTGAAAACTTTCTCGGGGTCTGATAAGGGTTCAACCACTTCACCAGTCCTTGATGAGTTTCTAGGCATGCACCTGCAATACGTTAGCAAACATTAAAACTTTCAATATAAAAACGAGAATTTTAAAGAAAATTGACTATATTTCAGAATTTTGTATTCCTTCTAACTCAATTGATAATATCGTTAATTCCCCGGCAACGGCGCCAAAATTTGATCACGCTCAACTATGTCTAATAAAAGACTAAACAGACGTTGCAAATATAATCCGGGGTATTATGCCCAGAGTTGATCCCACCGGGAATTTACATATCAATCAAGTCTTTAGAATACGCAACTTTTACTCAATAAATTCTCTCAAGACTTTTTAATAAAAATTGGTGATGTTTTACTAATTCTACTTACTATAATAATAACTACCAATTACTAACAATGTGTTGTAAACAATTATGACAAAGGTCTAAGGTTATGATTTTCCCCGTTGGTGAACTTCCTTCTCGGATACTTCTTATAGTTTTATTAGTTGTCTCTATCAATCATGAACACTCTATCTACCATAAATCTCTCTCAAGTAATTATGATAATTTACTAGACGCACTCTCTCAAGTTACGCTAGCTAGATTGCATTACAGTTCACTTTAGATTGCACCCGAAGTATCGTTATTTCTAATCCAACTTCTAAACCCTCGGTTATGACTTTCGTCTATACTCTGGGAGTGGTGTTGTTCAAACAAATGCCTAAATATGCACTGTCTCTCAAGTAGATACATACTAAATAGGCACAGCTAATTGAGGGTCCTTCAATCAACTACAACAAGAACGTAGTTGAACAAATAGAGATTAATCAAACAATCAAAACTATATTAATATCCCAATAAGTTTATCCCCCAACGGGTTCTACCAAAACCCTAGATTAAGAAACTTAGCTACTCATATTCATAAGAATCAATTCTAAAATAACTCTCATAATTGAACTACAAAATAATAATTAAAAGCTATAAAAGTCAATGTTTGCTTCACTAAGTAGTAATCCACAGGTTTTGCTAATGGCTTCCTCTCTTCGAATCCCTTCAAGTTGTGTTTTTGGGGTCTATTTATATGTTTGGGATAAACCCTAAACGTGTAGGAGACTTCTATTCCAACCGGGAAACACTTAAACTCTTCAAAACTCGGAATTGACTGGACATCGGGACTCAGGCGTTTAGGCTCAAACGCCCCTTTAAAGCCAGGGCAGACTGGCGTTAGGGCCCAAACACCCCCTAACGCCAGGGTCAGCCTGGCTTTTGGGGCCAAACGCCCCACTAACACCAGGGACAGCTTGGCTTTAGGGGCCAAACGCCCCACTAACGCCAGGGACAGCCTGGCTTTAGGGGCCAAATGCCCGGCTAACGCCCGGGTGTTTCCTTTTCAACTCTTAAGCGTATTTTTTATGTATTTGCATCCATTTAACTCGGTTTCTATCTCCAATGCACCTACACATGAAATAGACTCCATTATTCACATAAAAAGTGTATTTTTATCATTAACGCACATAAAATGTAAGGCATATAACTTGTTAAACCATGAATTCTAGCCTCGCATCACCGTGTCTGGTCATATGATGTGGCAATCTCAAATAAAGACGTCAATAGTCCTTTTAGAGGGGAAATATCCACACTTTTTCCGTCCATCTCCTCGAGAATTACTTCGATCTCAAATTGAAGAGAAGAAGCATTTTTTGCGGTAAGGTCCTTGATTTTGGCATGAATTTTAGCCCAGGAATTTAGAATGAAATCCTTGAGAAGAGTCAAGACAACCTTTCTCCCATCAAATATAGACATGGTTGGTGTTGATCGTTGGTGAAAATTAGGCCTCGATTTCGCTCCAAGACTAGGAATGGAAGTTGCCTCTAGGTCTGACTTAGCTATTGGAAGTGATTTCCTCGAGTCTGACTCCGCGACAGATTCGCTAGTACCTTGGGGCTTGCTTTGGCGGTACGCCATTGAAATGTGAACACCATTTACCTGCATAGAAAAAGAAATCTGATCAGTTAAACTACTTGGATATTATAAAATATTATGAAGGTTCTAATCGTTACCTCTTTGATAGCCGTCAAAGTCCTTGAAGCACTGCCGATGCTGTCAGTAATCTCGACTACACCTAATTTAGCATCTCCTTGTTTGTTAGAATATGGCTTCACCCGCTTGAAGTTTTGATCTCCATGACTACTATCACTCTCGTTTTGTGACAGACGTTTGTTGGAGGTAGGAATAATGATACCTAATGGAAAGGAACCCTCGTTGTCTTGATGGGCCTGAATAAGGACCTTCTTTTGAACTTCTTTATATGGAGGTCCCTTGACGTCGCATGGTACAACCACTTTGGATTTTAAAGTAGGAGGCTTGCCCTTCCTGTTATGCTCTTGAGGCGTGATCTCTGAAGGCGTAATAGTAACTGGACCAATGGTATTCACCAAAGATTGCAAATGGTTTTCAAGGAAGCATTTGTGCACTCTTTCCCACCAAGACTTATAATCGGACCAGACATGTTATGGGCATAATAGGGGGAAATATGGCATTTGACCTACTTTTAGACAAGACACAAATTCGTAAAAGTTCCAATCCTTTGTCTAAAGAGCACTCACGAAAATCTTGATCCAAGCAACCGGGGATGTCTTGATAAAAATCGAACTGACGACTGAAACAATGAGGACTATAAGGATCCACGATGAAGGTCGATTCATTTCTAAAAGGAAGGTAATTCGAGCGAATACTCATAAAATAATTTGACTCGGACTCTTCCTTGTTGCCATCATCATGATAATAATACGGTTGAGGATTGCTTGGCATTGTGGAGGTTCATACGACACCTTCTCCTCCATGAATACGTTTTCTCGCGTCATCATTCCCAAAGTATCTAGATGTTCCCTCACCTGAGTATATGGCCATCAGAGGATCCGGCCTATTCGTTAGAGAAAAATGAGTCTTGATGTAGCAGGCCAACCAACCATACACATAATGAATTGGAAAGTAAACTCTAGAAGAATCGAGTGGTGAGCCATTTGAAATTGTCCTTAATCCCCTGTAAATGCTAGCTAAGACTGGAACGACGAGGTTAATTCTTTGCCCACACACTAGAAGGCTTGCAATCTTGAAAGTCTCAGGCCGAATAAAGTCGCCTTCTTTTGTAGGGAGCGCAAAGACACATAACCAGCATGATAAAAAAGCAGCCAAGTATACTTCGTCTTTCTTGTCACTTCCAACGCCAAGTTTAACAAATAATGTATCTTCAACTTCCGACCAATTGACCATTTTACCTTTGGCTCCAATAGGGTTGGGTGTTGATTTGGGACAAGCTGACTTATTTTCTTTTCTCGCTGGAGGTTGTTCATACTTTAAAACCTTTTTGCTCCAAAACTCGATCCATCTTCTTACAGGGACGTTATGATTTTTAGCGTTTTCCTCTCGGAGTTGGTGATATGCATCAAATAATTGCTAACATGCTTGTGGAAGGAAAATTTTATCCTTGTCGTAAGCACCTGTAAGTTCACGAGTATTTGGAACAACTTCCTCATAAGGAGACCCCATTAAAGGCAGACCCCCAATAGTGCACAAATTCCAGAGGGATATGGATAACTCTCCAACTGAGGTAAGTAACGTGTTTTGTTAAAGGACTTCAAGCCTCACAAAATGTTTGCATGATACTTGTAGAATGATCATAAGTAAACAATGAGGCATAGACATCATCGTAAATATTGGTGGCCCTCAATACTCGATGGTTCCTGCTAAGAATATCTTCGGTCCACTCCCAATAGCCGGGGATATAATGAAATTCGCGACAAAAATTTAAGGAATCACTCTAGTATACTTATCATTTGAGGATTCGTCGTCCTAAGCATGGGAGGGAACTTGCCACATTTTTAACCTTGTGATTATGGGAACGAAGAGTCCATGTCTTAGATTTACGTTTGGTGTTTTCGAAGGTCCAATCTACCAAAAAAAATGAATTTTGCAAGGATGGCCACGAAGCTGCATATAAGCCGGTCAGTGGTGTATCAACTAGTAATCTGGTCTCCGTTTTACTATCCTTGTGCTCTGAAATTACAAGGTACTTGGACGTGGAGGAAGAGGATGTTGAGTCTCTGAAGTAAACCATGTACAAGTTGCATAAAAAAAAAAGAAAACAAATTTCGTTAGTACCTAAGTCAAAAAGAAAGAGTAGCAATCGTGATCTTGAAAGAGAGCATGGATAAGTAAAATTTCGCCTCAGACGTAAAAAAAAAAAAAAGAAGGAATGTTTGTGTTCGACTTTTTTTAAAGGTGTTCATCTCGATCTTTTAAAGGAATTCGAATTCGTAAATGTTTTCGTTGCGAACTTGTAAAGATGTTCGTCTCGAACTTTTAAAGGCATTCGGATTTTTATGGTTTTCATTCCGAACTTTTAAAAGGCGTATGTCTCGAATTTTTAAAGGTCCTCACTTCCAACTTTTAAAGATTTCTACCACGAGCTTTTAAGGTTCTTCGTCGCGAAATTTTAAAAATCTCCAGCGCGTGCTTTTAAAGGTCTTCACCGCGAACTTTTAAAAGTCTTCATCGCGAACTTTTAAAGGTCTTCACTATGAACTTTTAAAGATCTTGACCACGAGCTTCTAAGAATCTTTATGCGAATTTTTATGGGTCTTTGCCACAAATTTTAAAGTTATTCATCGCGAACTTGAAAGGATCTTCGCCACGAATTTTTAAAGTTCTTCATCGCGGACTTTTATGTGCTTCGCTGCAAATTTTAAAGATCTTCATCACGAACTTTTAAAGGCCTTTATAAAGGACTTCGTAGTTTGACGAAGTTACTTCTAAAAAGGAACAAAAAAAGACAAGTAAAACAAGGGAAAAAAAGCACAAGAAAAGAAGAAGAAATTACTTTCGCGTCAATGCTCCCAGATCGTCAGAAATAGACTCAAAGTGGTTTGCAAACGCTAAAAGTGATGCTACTAGAGTTAAAAGTATATTGTATTTATAGAGTTTTCAAAAGGCATTATCGAACATATAGGTTCGATGTGGGAGGAGAAATAGTTAGAGTCCAACATGAATTTGTTATCCTAATTCAGTTGGAATGAGAAAAGTCGAGGCGGCAAGGGAGTACGCGGCGTCAACGTTGAAGTTACTGGCGAAACAATAGGCCGTTAGACATAGGATTGCAATATACAATTGCAATTCAAATTTGCAATTGTAGTAAATGAAGTTCGTATCCTAGCCGAATGAGAATTCTGTCCAATTTATGACTTTGTTTAGATAAAAGGAAATATCCAAATTGTTATTATGAGAGAGATCTTTTGTCCGTATATATTTTAACGTGGGAACACAGTTCAATGAGTTTAAAAGGTGTATCAATTATTAATTGGTACTCATAATTGGGCAAAGGAATATTTATGGTCTATGACTTTTCTTTAAATATTCTCCTAAGGGTTTAGTAGCTTATACCACAAGAATAATGAGATGTATTTTGGAATTGGCCCACATATTGTGAAAATGTTTTTCAGCAAAGGAAAATATGTCATGCCTATTTGATTAGGAACAATGAATTTGAAGTAATACCCAGCAGAAGTTCACGTTTTTGAAAAATGATGTTCAAAAAAAATTCCCAGCATAGTTTAGATCCATATAAAGGATTTATATATGTTTTATTGTCTCAGAGATACTTCAAGCCTAGTCTCGGACATTTGATGACTTCATACCCCGACAAATCTTGAAGTAGGGGCATTTGTAGGCACATAAAATTTATTGGATTCAAATTCAATAAATAATTTGGATTATATTTTAAATATACTAGTCCAAATAAATATTATAGGCTAATATAATTAAATTAATTATAAGTCCAATATATATTGGTTAAACAAATATGTCTTAATCCATTGGGTTAGCCCAATTGATTGGGCTAAAGTAATGAGCTCACTTCATTAGGCCCAATATACCATCTTCCTAGGGGCCAAATGGATGCCCACGTGTCAAATGACGTGGCGCGCCTAGTCAAACAGAAGAGACAATGGGATCATGTCACGTGTCAAAATGACACAGCATGACAAGTCACACTAAAAGACCAATAAAATCGTGCCACGTGTGCAAGTGACATGTTCTGGCCAATCAAATACGGTCATGTCACACTTCAATTTGATTGGTCGAAAAGAGTTTGTTCTTATCACAACTCCTCCCTTCACAACTATAAATAGGGGTCTTCATAACCCAGAAAAGACACCAGAAGTTATAACAAAAAGCAAGAGGGAGTTTGTGGATCAACCGCTGCGGATTTCTCTAAAAGCTACAAGCATTCAAGTGTTCTAAGGATTAAAAGATCAAGACGAAGATTCAAGAACAAGTTGCAAGCCCTTGGATTAAAAGTACATCAAGATCAAGCTTCAAACACTTGGATTAAAATCAAATAAAATTGAAAGATTAAGCTCAAAGGCTCTTTTATTTACCATTGAAAAGTAGAATCAGAGGATTCATAGAGATTGGAACACTCAAATATTAAAATAAAATACTACGATTGTTGTGATATTTTTCAGTCTTGATTATATTTTTTCGACGCAATTATTGTCTACAATTGAAATTTTTGGATATGAATTGAGCTTTTAGGATATGAATTGAATTTGTGGGTATGAATTGAAATTTTAGGATATGAATTGGACTTTTAGTTTATGAATTAAAATTTTTGTATATGAATTGAACTTTTAGGATATGAATTGAGCCTTTAGGATATGAATTGAACCTTTAGGATATGAATTGGACTTTTAGTTTATGTATTGGAATTTTAGTTTATAAATTGAAATTTTAGGATATGAATTGAACTTTTAATTTATGAATTGAAATTTTAGGATATGAAGTGGACTTTTAGTTTATGAATTAAAATTTTTGTATATGAATTGAACTTTTAGGATATGAATTGAGCCTTTAGGATATGAATTGAACTTTTAATTTATGAATTGAACCTTTTGGATATGAATTGAAATTTTTGGATACGAATTGGAATTTTAGTTTATGAATGGAAATTTTAGGATATGAATTTGGACTTTTAGTTTATGTATTGTAATTTTAGTTTATGTATTGTAATTTTAGTTTATAAATTGGAATTTTTGTGTATGAATTGAACTTTTAGGATATGAATTGAGCCTTTAGGATATGAATTGAACCTTTAGGATATGAATTGAACTTTTGTGGATATGAATTGAAATTTTAGGATATGAATTGGACTTTTAGTTTATGAATTAGAATTTTTGTATATGAATTGAACTTTTAGGATATGAATTGAGCCTTTAGGATATGAATTGAACCTTTAGGATATAAATTGAACTTTTGTGGATATGAATTGAAATTTTAGGATATGAATTGGGCTTTTAGTTTATGAATTAAAATTTGTGTGTATGAATTGAACTTTTAGGATATGAATTGAGCCTTTAGGATAAGAAATTAATTAACTAAAAAAAGATTAAGATATGAATTAACTAAATTAATTTGTTCTTGTTTTATTTGTATAGATGGAACATCGTACTTGGATGTACAATAAGAATTATCCTAATCGGCGAGGATTGCGGGAGGATTTTGTAGAATGGGTTGATGACTTTATTAGACATGCAATGGAACTTCCACCATACCAAAGTGAAGGATTAATTAGGTGCCCTTGTGTTAGGTGTGACTTTATGAGGTTTGAAAAATCGGAGGAAGTTAGACTTCATCTTTATAGGAAGGGGTTTATAGCGAATTACTTTGTGTGGACTAATCATGGAGAGGTCGATGGTAGCAATGGGAGATTATCCATTGCGGCGCAATAAGTCCGATTGGTGGTTTGTAATTAAAACTAAGCCTGTAGGTAGGGTGGAAGTCGAGAATGTGTTAGATGTTGCTTATCAAAACAATATCTCCAGTGTTCACCAAAAAGTGGATGAACTTTTAGAAAATGATTTGGAACATCCTGCACACATATTGGAAGAAGTTGATATAGATGAAGTAACAATTATAGAAATGAGGAAGTAGAATCAACTGATGAAGCTCAAACTAGTGAGGAAGAAGAACTCTCGGACGAGGAACAATACGTCGATGAGCTTTAAAAAGTTGGTTTCTTTAATAACTCTCATTTTATAGCTAGTTTCTTATATGTTTTTAATCTAAATATGTATTATATTATGCAGATGATAGGCAAGGATCGAGGTAACGATGACCCCACTGGTTCTCGGGGTCGACAAAAGGCTAGTAAGGGAAAAATGAGGGTACAAGATAATCCTCCATCTTTTCCACCCTCTTCAGAGATGCCGATGCCTGCGCCTATGTCTTATCCTCCACCTGATGGCTATTATGAGGTTCCACAGCATCACCAGCCCTACGTCTTTGTGCAGACACCGGATATTTCATCACAGAGACATAGAACTGTACGTTCGTCATACAGTCCAGTTGCCTCACGACCACATGGATCACATCCATCCGTGTCACAGCTACGGGGGTCGCAGCCATCAGTGTCACAGCCACTTGCGGTCGATCCAGCTATGTCACAGTCACAGGGATCACAACCATCTTCATCAAAGACTCCATCTATTTCAGGCCTTCGCCTGCGAGATAGTAGCTCTAAACCCCCTACACCTTACACATATTCCTCTAATGTACAAGTTTCGGACGATGATGCTAATGATGACGAGGAGGTGCATCGTAATCAGTATGGCAGGATCATCATAGTCCCTGAGGGTGATGGGTAAGAGTAATTTGTTATGTTTACGTTTATTGTTTTGTACAGTTTGTACTAAGATATTAATGTGTTCTCCATTTTTCTTAAATTGCAGGTTCATCCCGAGTAATATTACTACGAGGATAATCAACAAAGCCACCAGAAAGCTTTATGATGCCCCCAATACGAGTTGGAGTAAATTCCCATTCACGGTGAAGGAGAAAATTTTCAATGAATTTAAGGTATAAATGTTATTTTAAGCAGTATAATTATTTATATTTATGATATTTCCATATAATATTTAACTTTTGAAATATAGAGCAAGTGTGTATGGGAACACCGCTATAGCGCGGAAGTGGCTGCACATTTTAATCTCAAAGCTCGGAAGCGGTTGTCGCATAGGTTCTCCAAAGCTAGTCAGTTCAACAAGAAGCCTGGTTGGTTGCTTCAACATTTATGGGAGGATTTGCAAAGGCAATGGCTTACCGCAACCTTCTTATAGAAGAGCGAAAAATGAAAGAAAGCTCGCGCATCCGAGAAGAGAGGGTCCTTGCACACTAGAGGTGCGATCAACCAAGGGACAATAAAAAAAAGATTGGTACGTAATTGATTAATTTATTTTAATTTTCAAAGTATATCTATTCTGTTTATTAACTAAAATTTATGAGTTTTCAGGAAAAGAAGTTGGGGCGTCCAATGAAGCAAGATGAGTTATTCAAGGAGACTCATATTGTCAAGAAGAAGAAAGAGACGGATCAAGAAAGGTGGGTCGAGGGCCGAGCCTCGACTGTACATGTAAGTTTTCACTTTTCATTAAGTATTTTGATTTACACTTATATAAATTTTGAAATACTAATTCAATGTAATTTTTCTTATAGGATCGCTTCACAGCTGACGTGGAGAAATTCATACACAGTCAGCCACCTAATGAGTCGGGCGAGGCAATCCAACTTTCGGACGAGGATACTGAAAGAATATGGATGGAGGTTTCTGGCGGTACAAAATGGGGGAAGGTATACAGGCTTCCTACTAAGAAGTTTCATCGCTATCACTGTGGAATGCAAGGAATAGGGACTTTCTCGCAAGGTGAGAAACTTCGTGGGGAGAACCTCTCCGCTATGCGGGAGAGTGTGACAAAGCTCACATCCGAGCTCGAAGATGCCAAGGAAAGAGAAAAACTTAGAGATGCTGAGTATGTTGGCATGCAAGCTCATTACCATGGTATGCAAGCTCAGCTCAAAGATCTCCTAGATTCTGGAGCTTTTCTAATTCCCCGGTCTCGCGAGTCATTGCCAGAGGCTCAACTTGAACGTGAGTGTTCCTTCCGTCCTCCTCGTGCTAGTTACTCCCGTCCTTCCCGTGATCGTTATTCTCGTCCTCCAGAAAATGACCCTTCTCATTACCGTCTTGATAATGAAGATTCATCAGACGGTGATGATAATGATGTTGAATGAAACAGTCCTTGAGTACTTTTATATACTTTGAACTAGACAATAGAACTTTGGTCCGTTTTCGAATGGGCTTGTAATAAGTGTTAACNGTTGGTGTTGTGTTGTTGTTGTGTTGTTGTAGTTCGTATTGTTGTTGTGTTGTTGTAGTTCGTATTGTTGTTGTGTTGTTGTAATAGGATTTGGTATGCTGGCAGGTGGTGTAGCTGCCAAAATAGGCAGTTTCTGCCAAAATAATACCCAGAAAAGCGACCAACTTTGGTCGCTATTCTATAATTTTTTCTGGGCAATAACAACCAAAGTTGGTCGCTAACTAACCCAGATTTTCAAAATAGCGATTAACTTTGGTCGCTATTTTATTAAAAAAAATATTTTTTCTGAAAATTGGCGACCAACTTGGTCGCTTATGTAATAAAAAAATTAAATTGTTGAAATTAGCGACCAATTGTGGTCGCTTTTGATAAAAAAAAATTAAAAAATTATAAAAAAGCGACCAACTTTGGTCGCTTTTCGAGGTCGCTTTTTCCCGGATTTTTAATAGTGGCGGATGAACGCGGATGCAACTCCTATACGAGGCGGATTGATCTTTTACGGGTAAAGAGAAAATTCGCCCTGCACCTACACCGCTTGCCACCGCTTGCCATCCCTACTCCAAGCACAGCAATGGATTGTGATTAATTCTTGCTCATATCAACAAGGCATGTGGAGGAAGAAATGAAATTTCTTTAACTTTAATAAGAAGTTTTGAGGTTGAGCCACGAGACAAAAAATATCTTTCATAGAAAACGTTTCCCTTTCCAGGGGCCATAAGCGACTTGGATATGAATTAATCGGCTACTTTATGATCATTAGAACTTCCGTGCATTGAACATCCTTTTAGAACTCTTAAACACAAATTGATCTTTGTAGCTAGTACGTGAACTTAACATCTATAGCCTATCAATTATGACATATATGGGTGTCCAAATTGCAATAGATATTTCATTTTTTTATTTGTGTAATCAGGGTAACTGGATTTTGTTGTGATTCTATAAAGGATCATACACAATAAATTTTTGTTGAATTATATTGAAGAACAAATTATCAAGTGTGGAAATTTGTTCTTAGTTAACGTTGCATTTACAAAACAAGGGTTGACAAAATTCGATCATCCTTTAAACAAAAAGAGGAAAGGGTATAAAATCATGTAGTTATATGAAACCCATTAATATAAATAAAGTTGCACGTTGAGTGTTCTGATTTTCAAATTTTCAAATTTTCAAATTAGACTGGAAGTTAAAATTTAGCAATGAAAATGATAGATTTAAGATGCTACAATCATTTCTTGAGTATCTGCTGTCTATAACTAAATATTTTTATCAGCAGATTGCAAAAACAGCAATTGTCTCTTTCCATTTAACTTTCTTAATCATTATTTTTAGCTTTATATATGCGTCCAATTTTTTTGCACATTTTCATTAGGATGCTATCAGTCATTGCCGAGAAAAGACGCCTCGAAACATTAAGAATCACATGACTGTAAAATAAGTCACGTACTCATATTTTTTTTGGGTACTGATGTTTTTTTTGGGGTACTCATGTTCAAATCGACAATTCAAGAGCTACGTAGCATATCGAAAAAAAAAATGTCGTATGATTTTGAAATGATAAGATTCACAATCTAAATATTCTCGGAATTAAATTCCGCTACTATTTGAATCGCAAAATTTTCTTACTTGATAAAAATTAAATCTAAATTAAATGAGATTTAAATTTTTCTATATATATATTGCGTATACGAATTTCTTATTTTGGTTAACAAATGGAGCTAAATCAATTAGTGGCTTGAAAAATCTTTATAGATGTGGATTATTTAAATCCTGCATGTCGATATACTTGGACATTGCTATTCGGTACTTTCTTTTTTTGGTGGTAAAGAACGATTTTATTAAGACATCAACATACTAAGAGCTATTACAAGCCTCTCTAACAACATGCTTCAAAAATGAATCATTCGCCTTCCGCAATAGATACCTGTAATCGTCAATCAAATTGATAGAGACAATTACTATTCGGTACTTGAATGACATGTTGAGCAAAGAAAACTTAATAGTGGTATTAGTTGCCGGTGGTTGAACTACGATTAACATTAAGGAGTGTTAAAAAAAAATTTAAACGAAATAGCCAATTTGACTCAATGTGTGTGTATATATATATAAGAAATTTTTTACCTAGTTATATAATATGTGAAAAAATATTAATTGATACCCCTTAAATACATGTGACTCCGCTCTATTGGTTGCTCAAGTACCTATACATAGTGAACTCAAAGATCCGTCGGCGCATCTGAAGTTGATGTATGTTGGTAAAAGGCACTTATTTTCAAAGTAATGAACTGACGTAGATTTTATTTGGAGGTGTTGCATCCTAAAATTAGGAAAATTTGAAGAAAAGCATGATGGAGGTTGCATGAGAAAGATAAGGCGTGGACGGCAGGATTCGTCATGCCCCATAACCACTCCGGCACGTCCATTAGATGTATGTAGCGGGCTTCTTGGAAAATATTTACCCATTAAAATATTTACACTGGAACTGAAAAAATTGGGATTAATATGAGAAATACTGACCTAAAAAGCAGTATGGTAAAGTGAAATGAAAAGACTGGTTTAGTATTCTAATTATGAACAATATTGACATTTTACGTTTTGACAAACCAAATTCTTGCTAGGTCAAAACTTGAGGCATTGAAGGATTACTTCAATCTTATTTAGAAAGAACCATGGAAAGCATTAGAATTTGATTTTAACATAAAAAGCAAGATAAATTTGATTTACGTTAGAAAAGGAAATAGCTAATTTTATTAGAGTGAAATTAGGACTCTATAGTCTATTCTCCCTCCGTCTATCGGTCTCAAAACAAATGATACATTTATATAGTTAGTTCAACTTTAAATTTTCTTTTTTAACATATGATTTCTAGCCATACAAATGTATATGATTTGTTTTAGATCACAATTTCAAACGTTCTTCTTTATTTCTTACATTTCGTGCCCATTCAAACATCTTCATATAAATTAGGACGGAGGGAGTAACATTTTTCTCCAAAATTTTAGCTATAAAGGTTACCATGATTATGATAGAATGGATAAATGTTATGGTTACCCTAAACGGGGGAAGAGTAGTTTTGTATTTATAAGTTATCCTCTGTACAAGAATATAAGCATATTGTAGAACTCCCTAATACAGTGTAAATAAATACAAGCGTAAGAGTATAATATAAATCATATTCTAACACGCCCCATCAATCGACATATGGATGCACGTGGAAATTGTCTCTAAGACGTTTAAACTTATGGGAATCAAGACCTCTCGTGAGAATATCCGCAAGTTGTTGATCTATTAGTAAATAGCGCACCAAAACAAAACCAGAAGCAATCCGTTCACGAACAAAATGAAAATCAACAACTAAATATTTTGTTTGTGAACGATAGATAGGATTCACAGGCAGGTACAATGCACTGATATCGTCACAATAAACAAGAAGAGGGTCTGGAGGATAAATATGAAGATCACGCAATAGATGAACCCAGAGAATATCAGCAACAGTGTGTGTCATGGTATGTCTTAGAAGACCAAGAGATTATATTATTACCAATAAATAAAAGAGATACAAAGGTAGAGCGTCGAGTATCATGACAACCGGCTCAATCAACATCAGAGTAAGCAGTTACTAAGATAACATTTAAAGGGCGTAGCAAAAGTCTGTGGTGCAATGTACCAACAATATACCTTAAAATGCATTTGACTGTTGAAAAATGATGCGGTTGAGGGGACTGCATATGTTGACTGGCACTATTAACATCATAAGAAATATCCGGACGCGTTAATGTTAGATATTGCAAAGCACCAACCAAACTGCAATAAAAGGAGCTGTCAACTGGAGTGAAAACTGAAGAGTCCAAAGAAGTAGAAGAAAAGTACCAATTGGAGTAGCAACCAATAATACTAGCTCGATAAAGAATATCCCGAGCATACTTAGCTTGAGAAAGATGAAGACCTGCAGAGTGCGAGAAAACTCAAAGTGTAGCATGTCAGAAAACCATCATAACAAAGAAGAATCTGACCATCTAAGGATAATATCATCAACATAAAGGAGAAGATATAAGTATCATTCTCCAGATTTATAAACAAATAAGGAGCTATCGGCTCGACTATTAGAAAATCCATGAGGAATGAGAAAGTGTCCAAAGTGAGCAAACCAAGCCCGATGAGCATGCTTAAGACCATAGAGAGCCTTATGAGGCTTACAAACATGATGATGATAGTGAGAATCCTGAAAACCCTATGGTTGCTCCATATAAACAGTCTCACTTAGTAAACCATTAAGAAATGTATTTTTAATGTCAATCTGATGAATATTCCATCCACTAGATAAGGCAATAGAAATAACTAGTCTAACAGTAGCAGGACGAATCATCGGACTGAATGTCTTACCATATTTCACACCATAGACTGTGTATATCCCTTAGCTACTAAACGAGCCTTACATCGATCCAGAGATCCATCAATAATTTTCTTAACCCGATATACCCATTTACAACCTGCCACGTTGATATTTCGAGAATGAGGAACAAGAGACCAGGTACGATTAGCTAGAAGAGCATTAAACTCATTACACATAGCATCACGCCTGTCATGCCCCAAAACCGAGGAGCGCGGCGGGAAATCAACCGAGTAAACCCGACTAAGCAAGCATGTTTGATTTCATTCTACCCAAATTCATCTTTGAATAAAGAGGAGATCTACTCCATTAATCATGCTCTAATAATATTTCAATAACAACTTCCATTTTATTTTCATTAGCAATTTCAACAATAATATCCAAAATATTACAATTTTTATAGATATAATGAAAAACATGTTTGCCAAATACCAATATTTCTAATTCAATTTTCAATATCAAATACCACCCACAACCTGTCTACGGAGCCTCTAGATACAACTGAAGAGTAATATGAAAATGCCGGCAACAAAGCTCCGGTTATACCTCAAAATACAAAGTACATGATAAACAAATGACACAGGACCCGAAAAGAAAGTGCGGATCACCAAGTCACCTGAAAAGAGCATACCGCTATCACTGATCGATGCCGCCTGCTGTGGAACCACCTGTATCAATTAAAGATACAGTGCCCCGATAAAAGGGACGTTAGTATCGTTGAATAGCACTAGTATGTATAGCTAAAAGTCCTCTTTCAAAATAGAATAACCATATAAGAAAATAAACCATAGAAACAGCAAGTTACAATCAACAATATCCAAATTTCCAATTGAAAAATAACGATTTTTGAAATAAAAATATATATATATATATATATATATATATGGTTGGGAGATCATTAGCACCGATATGAGATCTACCACCGTCTTTGTTAGCACGGAGTCCGATCACGACCCGATCGGCTAGGTCGTCTTCTTGGAGACATTCACCACAATCACAATTTCCAGTCCCGATTTCCAGCACAGTACCACCATGTGCGCAACATGGCATCTGATCTCTACCCGATCAGCTAGGCCGCCTTCCCACATATGTCGTGTGGGTTGACTTTTCCAATTCACAATTGTTATCAATTTTATCCCAATTAAGGGGAATAATCACAATTTTAGCAGTATTTCAATTTTATCCCAAACGGGGGGAATAATCACAATACATCCCTACACCGATACGTGTAATTTCAGGTGTGGGCCTTATGACCCACCCTTCCTTGGTTTTGCTAATGATACTCCCAAAAATATTTTTAGTTAATTTATACACAAAGATAACATAAACAAATATGTACTCATCTCAGAATCTTTCACATTGTATAGATCTTTATTAGCATTTTCGACCTCTCACAATAACAATATGTCCTTGGATTTTTGGGCCTTTGACAAGATTCATTATTCATGGCACAATGGCCGCATTTTATTTATATTCCATACTCTCACTTTATTTAATTTCAAGGATCACCACTGAATACCATCATATAAAATATTTCGGAAATCATATACCTCAAGTGCGTTAGTAATGGAACTTTAAACATAAAGGGTTCTTCCCAAAGAAGGAGATATACCGACCAACAATAGAAACACACATCAAAGTCATAAACAAGCAATACAACGATTATCCTTATATTACTCTTTTCCAATCATGACAATGTACAATTTAAACATCAGAGTATGCAAGAACTCGGATCATATTGGATGTATTTATAAGGCAAAACATTATCTAAAACAACCACTTATGGGAATAAATTGAGTACAAAAGCCTTTAGGCCATTCTATTTTATAATTCATTTAGAACAGTAGAGTCGAGGCTCATTTCATAATCTATTTCATATATTTTCTCATTTCATAGGCATCACTAGGCACAATATAACTTAAGTTCTTGGCACGTTATCCACACTCTATTTTTCCAATTCATTTAATTCATTTTCAAACATCTTTATAGTTTATCAATAACTAGACACACTCAATCTAGACATTTAGTACACATAAGAGTGATTAGGAGTATTAAGCATATCGAGTTTTCCTCACCTAATTGGTATACCAGTTTTCATTTAAAATACAACTCAAAGCCATACCATTTTAATAATCAAACCATACTTTAAACATTTACCTTTCGATATAAGGCACCTTCGGAATAATCAAATTTATGAGTTTATAGGGGATAACCCAGAACGTAGAAATTAGAAATTTTGAGTCGATCATACTTAAACTTACGGAAGCATTATGGAATTCAATTCCGAGAGAGGGGCGAGCCAAATTTCTTGTGATACTTAAACTTACGGAAGCATGGAAGCCCCTTTACCGTGGGACGTTGTGATACTTTCGTGAGGGAGGGGCGAGCCAAATTTCTTGGGGGAGGCATTAGGCGTTACATCTTCACCCTTTGTTTAAGAAACTGCATTGATTATGTTTAAGAGGTTGAGGGTGAGGTCGGCCATTCCCTTCATCCTTTCTTTTCCGTTACCTGCCATGTCAGATCTGTGTATACAAGAGAATAAGGGTTCTGCATTTTTTTTAAAAGTGTGCTAGTTATAGATCTAGAATAAACTATAATTTTAACTAGATCATCCCCACAAACGACACCAAATTGTTTGACCAAAAAAGTGTAAACCCTTGATTAAATTAATTAATTTTATGTAATAAGGGGTTAAACACAGTTAACAATGATAACTTCATATCTATAATCATTTAATACAAATAACGTGGAACATTTTTGGGAGGGGATTAAGCGCGATGTATATTTAATGTTTCAAAATGATTAATCAGGGGGGAATATCAAGCAATAAATAACAACAAATAACATTAAAGTAAATAAGGGGAATGATTCACCCAATATTGAATGAGGTGGATGATTCTTCCTTCTGACATGATGAATGATAGACAAATATTAGAATATTGGGAGCCTTCTCGGATCTGATGGAAAAGTGTGGAATAATAGACTAATCGAATCTCTTTAGAAAGGTAGTGTTTGTATTTTATCCAGAGAGAGTCTGCTTTTCAAAGAGTGTTCTTATCAGAGAATATTACATGCTTTCACCTTATCTCTCTTTCTATTTATAAGGGACATACACCCAGTTAACCCTAAAAGTACAAGTACATAAAATATTCAACGTAATATTCTCTTAAATATCTTATTACCTAACTAGCCTTTACTACTTCTTTTGATACTTGACCTCAACCATAATTGACTGCTCGATTGTGAGTCTACTGGTTACTAGTCGACCTCGGCCAAATTACTTTTCGTAATGCCACTTCGTGTCGAATATCCTTAAAGCAGATTTTGACCATACAATAACCCCTGATAGCGAGCAACCAACAAAAATAAATCAGAGGCTAAAGTAGGAAGTTAAGTGTACTGAAAATACTTATCTCTAACTTCATTTAAGACATTAACTTCCTTATTAACTTTAGATTGTATATAGTACATTCTATCCCACCTACCTCAATATCTATCTATTGGCCGCTTACTTTTACGAAGAGAAAGTTTATTTTCAATTTTTACTTATCAACTTACCCAATTATGTGTTCTTGTAGGATCAGATTTTCGTATTACTCTATCCTTACTTTACATAATGAGCCCATTTGGATTGACTTAAAAAAGTGAATTTTCAGCAGAAATAATTTTTAAGTCAACAATAACAACAACATATTATATATAATGTCATATAATGAGGTCTGAGGAGAGTAGTGTGTACACAGACCTTACCCTACCTTGTGGAGGTAAAAATGTTGTTTCCAATAGAAATAACTTTTGAGCCAAAATAATAAGTTGGGAGTTTTCCCAACTTATTACTTTTGACTTGTTTTAAGCAAATTTAAACTTATTTTAAGCAGTTTTTTAACTTTGCCAAACACTGAAAAAGGTTAAAAAGAGCTTAAAAGTTGATCTGACCAGCTTAAAAGCCAATCCAAATACCCTCAATAAGTTGCATATGAAGATGGATTTATATACCCATATATATGCAAAAAAAATTATAATAGCATGCTTGATTAAAATTTCAAAATTAATTTGTGATTGTACAAACTTTTATATATGCTTATGGAAAAAAACTATTTTTTCAGCTTATGAAAATAACTTAAGTTAATAATGAAAAGTACTTATTTTGTCCTAAAGAGCTTAACCAAACATATCAAGTTTTCTAAAATGAGATTTTTTTCGAAAAATAAGAACTTTTGTCTTCCCACAAGCTTGGCGGAACAACATGTTATAAAGCTATTGAGTTGCCTCATGGCCGATTGGATTTATTCGATGCAAAAATAATAGTCGATAAAATATATATTTATTATATATGTTTGTATTACACATATAATAAACATACTTAGGTCATCTCCAACCTTGACCCCAATTTTTGTCCCCATAATGGGGATTTCCCCATTTTGGGGACAACTTACTCCAACCATTCCCCCATTTTCCCCCGAAAAAAGAATATTCTTTTTTATATTCTTCTCTCTCTTCTATATTATATTATTATCTTTCATTTCAATTTTTATTTTTTAAATTCTATTAAACAAATTCCATCTTTTATTTTCATTAATTTGTAATTTTCATTAAAATAATTTCATAAAATTTAAATAATATAATTTGTACGCAATTATTATAGATTAACTAATAATTCAAATAAAAGTGAAATCATTGTGATACAAGATAAACAAATACATATGACATAACAATAAAATTCAATCGAAATACTACATAAATAGTCAACTTCAACCTCTAGAATTCTCCCATAAATGATCTATTAATGCATTACGAAGTGCAAAATAAACTTCTTTGTCCTTAATTCTTCTATGTCGAGCTAAAAATTCTTGAAATCATTGATTTTCATCTATTGCCATTTCTATTGTTGGAGGTGGACCTTCTAAATCATCTTGAATTTGTGCGTTAAGATCACGCTCATTCTCGATTATCATGTTGTGCAGTATAATACATGTAGTCATTATATCATGTAGCACTTCTTTTTTCCAAAAACGTGAGGGTCCTGCAACAATTGCAAATCGTTGTTGCAAAACTCCGAATGCACGTTCAACATCTTTTCGACATGATTCTTGTTTCGTCGCAAAATATTTCTTCTTTGCCGAACGTGGCTCACGAATAGTTTGCACACGGGTTGACCATTTTGGATATATACTATCAGCTAAATAATAACCCATATTATATTCTTGTCCTTGAATAACATAATGAGCGGGAGGAGCAATACCTGCAGCAAGATCGGAAAACAAATGTGATGACTCTAAAATATTAATGTCATTATTGGTGTTGGGCATACCAAAATATGCATGCCATATCCAAAGGTCATAATCAGCCACAACTTCAAGAATAATTGTTGGGGATCCACTACGACCTGCATATTGTTCAGCCATGCTGTTGGATAATTTTTCCATTTCCAATGCATGCAGTCTAGGCTGCCTAGCATTCATGGAAAGCCACGCTGTTCACCGATGTACAGAAGCTTTGCAACATCGTTAGGTGTTGGTGATCTCAAATACTGCTCGCCAAAAACCTCTACGACAGCTCGACAAAATCTCTTCAGGCTCTCAATTGTAGTCGACTCTCTAATTTTCACATATTCATCAGTGGCATCCGCTGGCAAACCCTATGCCAGCATTCTAAACACTGCTGTAATTTTTTGTAGAGTAGATAATCCAAATCTACCCATAGCATCGACATGTTGTACAAATTACATATCATGACTTTTAACCCCCATCAACTATTCGGAGGAACAAATTACTAGACATCTGATATCTACAACGAAATTGGCGATCATTAAAGCGGGATTATCTGAAAAATAATCGAGAAATAAATTATTATCAGCACCTTCACGATCTCGATTGATTACCAAATGACCTGGAACGGAGCCACCTCTGATAGTATCATTATTTTTATTTTCTTGCAAACGCTGCAACACATAATTATTCATATGAATTGCTTGCTTGAACATTGCTATATCAGTTTCATTATCGGAAATTAAAGGTGATGATGATGATGATGATGACGATGATGATGACGAGTAATTTGAATCATCATTTATATTAGATGAACCTCCCATATAGAAATTCATGATTTAGAAGACGGAATCAATAATAATTAATTTATTTAGAAAGAATTTGATGGAAGAATATGATTTTCCTAAATGGTGTTCATTTTTATAGAGTGAAACTTTATTATGAAGATAAAATAGGATAAGAAAAAAAATCCATCAGACGGTTGAGATTGTAACGAAATCCACTCGACGGCTAAAATCAAAACAAAATCTATCATCTTGAATAATGTGTAGAGTTTATTTTATTATGAAGATAAAATAGGATAAGGATAAAATCCATCGGACGATTGAGATTGTAACGAAATCCACTCGACGGCTAAGATCAAAATAAAATCTATCATCTTCTTATCTACTAAATTATTGTGTCTACTGAAATCTCTATACATTGAGGTGCCAACATAACCTTCTATAACTACAATTGGCTTTTATTTTTCTTTAAACCGATAATTCCATTTTCCTCTAATCAGTTGAAAAAATGTCTATTCGATCTGCAGGATACTCTGTAAACGAAGATATTCTATTATGTAGAACGTATTTAGATGTTTCTCAAGATCCAATAACGGGCGTCAATCAATCCAGAGATCAATTTTGGGGTCGAGTTGCAGATGCATACAACAATACAAAGGAAGATTTTTGGGAGATCCACACCAAGAAATCATTGCAAAGCCGAATGCAAATGATTGAGAAGGCAGTAAAAAAATTAAACGGATGTGTACGTCAAATAGAAAATTTGCATCCTAGTGGTGCTTCTGAGCAGGGTATTATGAGTATTTATTTTTTAGTTACTCATATTTTATTTATAAATATATTTATCTACTGTTTTTTTAATATTGCAGCTTACACAAGCAAAAACTTTACTTATGCAAGATCCCAACTTCAAAAAGGGCTTTAAATTTGATCATATGTGGGCTATAATGAAGGTTTTGAGAAGTTTAACGATGGCGATTTTGGAAGGAAAAAACCAAGAAAGCAAGGGCATGCTAATATATCATCGGACTCTGAGAATTCTACCCCTGATTCACCCTATTTATCATCTCCTAACTTATCATCATTTTCACTAAATTTAAATGAGGATGTTGCAGGTGATTCCACATCATCACAACGGCCTAGTGGAGTGAAGAAAGCAAAATGACGAGAAAAATTGTAGAAGATTATATGAAGATAATCCAATCAGAAAATAATCGGATGGTTGAGGCGATGAATAATGCAACCGAGACAAAAAAGAAGTTATGGCTGTTGAAAAAGAGAAACTAAGATTAAAAGAAATGAAAGAAGAAAATAAAGTTTTAACGATGGATGTGGATTCTATTGTCGATCCGGCTTGTCGTGAATTTATGCGACAAGAACAACAACGCATAATTTATAAAAGAAGTCAACAATATCAACACTCACAACCACAACAATCCTCGACGCCATTCACTCAACACTACAATGATTTTGGTGTACCTGGAGACGACGTACCTCCTTACTAAGTTATTATGCTATTTATCGTAGTTTAAATTTTTATATATTTTAATTTAATGTATTTTCAATTTTCATGTATTTCCATTTTTAATGTATTTTCAATTTTAGCAACATCTAATATTTCATATTTGCACAATTTATTTTTTGAGATGATTATATATTTTTTGTACAATTATAACTTATAATAAAATTAACTTACAATTTTACATAAAAATAATAAATGCACGAAAATTAATTTATCAAAATTATACGCCAAAGTTAAGATGTAAATTAATATTATAAAGATATTACATAAACATAATTAGGTATATTTAAAGAGATAAATTAAAAGAGCTAAATAATAAAATAATAATAATAAAATATAGGTGAATAGTAATGGGAAAAATGAATAGTGTAACCCATATTTGAGGGAACACTATTCATCCCCCATTATGGGGGCAAAAATGGTGGTGTGTTGGAGCTTGTTCACCCCAAATTTCCCCCCCATTATGGAGAAATAAGGTAAGGTCGGAGATGACCTTAATATATATTTTGGCTAGCAAATGCGATTAATTTCGACCAACCGGCTAATTTAATTTGGTGGGGCCACTAAGTTGTATCTTGGGGTCTGGACGGTGAATACTTTTCTCTGATGGCCCCCAAGCCCAACAAAAGGGGCCAGGCCTAGAAAAATCAAAGCCCATTCTATTCCTAAAACCGGGCTCTTTCACTTTTTCGACATCGCCACGCCACCGCATTATTTTCTTCCCCTTTTCCTTCATTTTCAGATTACTTCAAACGACAGCTATCGATCGCCCTTTTGTGCTGACCAGAAAACAATGGGGGATCAAATCGCAAGAGGTGAAGATTTCGAGAAGAAGGCAGAGAAGAAGCTGAGCGGATGGGGCCTTTTCGGCTCCAAATACGAAGACGCCGTTGATCTCTTCGATAAAGCTGGCAATTGCTTCAAACTCGCCAAATCATGTTAGTTCTTTTTCTCCCTTTCCCATACGATTTATTATTTTATTACGATCTGGTATTGTGGTGATCGACTCCGATTCTATTTTTTAGATTTTAATTTCTTATCTTTATCAAACTATCCTAGTGTAAACGGTGATATTGATTGCTTTCTTTATTTTCTTTTTTCTAATTTTGAATTGGAGTTGAATTCAAATGAATATGTGAGAAAGCTTCGAAATTTGAGGATTATTGTTTATGCATTTTCTCATTAAATGAGCTTCCTTATGAGGATAATTGTTTGGTCCGAGTAATTTGTTTGTAGACCAATTCGACTATTACAGACCGCTGAAATTTGTGTAAAATTTCGCTGGATTTGATTACTTAATTAATTGTTGGAGCATTGCCTTCATGGCTTTGGTCTAGTGTTAAAGTGCAACAAGTGATGTGTGGGTTAGGGGCACATCAAATTTTGGAGCTTGCTGCAGTCAAAAGCCTGGTATATAAGTGAAGAAGGGTGAGGGGCGACCTATTATCCACAGACTCAGAACCGTGCTCCACTTGCCCTCGGGGATTTCTCGGTTATAAAACAACTGGTGGAGCATAAAAAAAGAACGGCATTTGTGTTATTTTGGCCTTTTAAAAAGCTGCATCATTATTCATGTAAGGAGAGTTTTCACTGAGCAGATTTTATCTTCCTTTGGACATGCTGCACTTGGTTGAGTTGTAACTTGCTTATAACTCTTGCTTCTACCTTGTTGTATAGGCTGATTTTGATGATTCCGCTCTCTCTTTTCCTTGGTTGAATTAATTCTAGAAATGGAAAGAGATACTTCGAAGACAAAGAAAAAAAGCGTTTTCTTCAATTAGATTTTAAACTTGTATAAGATGGACATAATCGCTTCGATGTCGGAAAAAGTGAACAAATTTCTTAATAAGGTTTATTCATAATAAGGCAAGGTCTTAAGTTCTGAAGGATCTTCAGGGAAAACTGTTTCATAGATTCAATCAGCCTCGTTGCATGGTAAGAAATTAAATACTAATTTCTTGCTTCCTGGTTATTTCAGGGGATCAAGCCGGAGCAGTATATGTTAAATTGGCTAATTGTCATCTTAAGGTAAGTGTTTGATCCTCCCATAGTGAGTTGTCTCTCATTGATGCTCTTTCCATTTTTCAGTTCTTGAAAGTCGTTTCACTTTATGTTCGCAGTTGGATAGCAAACATGAGGCTGCTAATGCTTATGCTGATGCTGCTCATTGTTACAAGAAGTCAAACACTAAAGGTTTGTAAGTCACAGAACACTTATTTGATTCAAACCAGCCCTTTTATGTTGCATGCTTGAAAAGAACCCCTCCAATTGAAGTTAACATCTGTTGATGCAAGTGCGCCTTGCTCTACGTGTAATCCTCTTTTCATTAGGAGCTTCTTAGAGGTTTTGCTTTTATCAAATATGTATTAGTTATCTTGTACAACAACAACAACAAACCCAGTGTAATCCCACCACTGGGGTCTGGGCATTGTTCCAAGGTAGTTGCTCTGCCATCCGTAAGCTGCTAGATGCTCTCCTTTATGGGCGAGCTTATTCTTTTTGCTATTAGAATGACACTTTCAATTTGTAATTTATAATAAGGATGTTAAAAAGATTGGAGAGTGTTGCACTGCCAAGTGCCAACTATTGTGGATATAGGCATGATTAGAATTTTTTAAGTCTCAAATTAATTAAAACAGAAACTATTTGAAACATTTGGAAACTATTTTGAGTTTATGTTAAATATTTGAATGCAGTAACTTTACTAGATTAGTATATAAGATACATAGTGATTACATTGTTACAAAGAAAAAGAAGTTATTGTATTTATGCATAACTTCATGCTTTAATGCATAATATCAAGAGTATCTGCAAAATACTATTCATTAAAGTTTATGCATAGCATCATTTATGATATAACATACTAAAAGTATAACTTTGTGAAAGTCAATGAAAGTAAGATAGTGCACTCCCATTTAATTGATAGTTTATGTTAATGCTCTCACATTTGTTTGTTATTTCATAAGTTAAATATGTTGAGTTATATGAGGGTTGTTGCCACATTGACAAATATTAATTTTTTGATAGTTAGTACTTGTCAAAAAAAAAAAAACTTTGAGAGATTCCAAGGATGTTGCTTGGAACACATAATTTTGAAACTACAGTTAAATTTCTTTCATTTTTGGATGTTTTGGTGGTCATATTTAGAAATTGAAACCATCAATATTGCTAAACACCCGCAAAGCAAAGTACTGGTGTGTGTGTGTGTGTGTGAGAGAGAGAGAGAGAGAGAGAGAGAGAGAGTGTCCCAAGTAGACCTCTTGGTACCGTTCTTGGTTATCATTGTCACAAGCACACATACATTACGTGCATGCACACTTGTTTAATCGATTCTGAGTCAGAACAATATATTGCTTCCGGGGCTTTGGTCCTGGGAAAGGTAGAGGGTGGGCACTTTATCTTATATGGTACATTGCAGGATCTTTGATAAGCACACATCACAAGTGGAGAATCAAATTTTGCTATTTAAGTAGATATGGGTAGAGTGGTGGCCCATTATTGAGTGAATTTCATGCTTAAAAGAAAGATCATTATAGTATATAACTGTATATCAATAATCAATCTATCAACTACACCTCAACCAAAATTAGCTGAGGTTGATTATATTTGTCAGACTTATCCATTCTACTATATTCATGTCCATTTTGCTCCTAAAATCATATGCTGTGTAATTCAAATGTCACATCATTTTAGAGAATGTTTTCTGAAAAGCATCACATTGTTATTATTTTTCCATTCCTCTTTAGTCATCTTTCGCTTTGGCTTAAACAAATTGAATTCTGTATATATGTATCCTGCAGAGGCAATATCGTGTTTAGAGCAGGCAGTGAACATGTTTCTGGACATTGGGAGGCTAAGTATGTCTGCAAGATATTACAAGGTATAAATCTAGATGTGGTCTTTGATGTTTTAGAGGGCTGTTCTCTTGTGTTCAATCAGACTCTTCACGTGAGAGCACATGCTCTAAATATATGTTCTTGTCATCTCAATGCTTAGTTTGTCTTATGTACTTAACCGGTTGAATTTCTTATATTACCAAGAAAGGTGATAGGTGACTGGTCTTGTGTCTGTCACTTTCTTATTAATGTTGTATGTGACCCTCACGACAAAATGATTGTAGAAATGCAGATACTTTAGTTGAAGTATCCCTAGGAAGCTTGGTTTCACTGTTTGAAAGAGATGTAACTTGCTCGGTGTGCAGGAAATTGCTGAATTATATGAGCAAGAGCAAAACTTGGAGCAGGCCATTAGTTACTACGAGAAGGCAGCTGATCTTTACCAGAGTGAAGATGTGACAACAACTGCAAATCAGTGCAAGCAGAAAGTTGCACAATTCTCTGCTCAAATAGAAAAGTAAGATTCATTGTAGTTAGGAAGTGATAATTTTCAGAAGAAAAAAAAACAATGCTGATCATGTCGTGAGAGAGCGATTGCTCAGCACTGGAAGATATTGCATAGTTCTCTGTCAAATCTTTGAGGTTTATCTGGTCTTCTTGGAGTGATGGTGAAATCAATCTCTTATTATGGATGAAACAAACAGGAAAGATAGAAAAGGGGTCAATATCAGAAGTTAGGAGAAGGTTATCACTTCCGAATTATGAGTGTAACTGTGAATAAATGGCATTTGATGAGTCCCATATTTCACGGTGTTAATAAAGTTATAAGCTGTTGTTTTAGCTTCTCATTGTTCAATGTTTTATAAGAATTGGTTTGTTCTCATACAAATTTGACATTATTTTCTCAGATATCCGAGAGCAATCGAGATCTTTGAGGAGATTGCACGTCACTCAGTCAATAACAACTTGTTGAAGTATGGAGTTAGAGGGCATCTTCTTAATGCTGGCATTTGCCAACTTTGTAAAGGTGATGTTGTTGCAATCAACAATGCATTGGAGCGATATCAGGTTTCTTTTTCAGCCCCGAAGATTTCTATCCACAGACATGCTTTCAGTTAGTAAATATTGCATCTTTATCTGCAGGAGCTGGATCCAACATTTTCAGGGACGCGCGAATGCAAATTGCTAGTGGTATGCCATAGCTTGCATATTCCACCTATGCATGTTATTTTCTCTCCTGCTTCCTGACCCTTCACTTTTAGATAATTGTTGGCTCTGGTCTTTGTGAAAATAGTTTGCCTCATATCAAATCTACAAACTGCTATCATATTTCACATGATCCAATGCATTTATTTCTGATTACTCCTAGTATCGCAAATGATCATATTGAGGTACAGTCACGCAAGGGCCAAAGACAATATAAGATTTCACTCAAGTGCTTATACTAGTTGCTTCGCAGTTATTGTACATGTAATTTCTGAATATGACAATAAAGAAAAAAAGAGAGAAAAGAATATGACAATAAAGAGCTAATTTGGGAGTATTTTTTCCGATAACAGGATTTGGCAGCTGCAATTGATGAGGAAGATGTTGCAAAGTTCACTGATGCTGTCAAAGAGTATGATAGCATGACACAACTGGTAATCTTGAACTCTTGACACTTTTGTACCAATTAAAAGAAAAATTATGTGTTTTGGTGACACAAACTACTATAGCTGTCATTCAGTTCCGTAAGCTAGTAGCATCTTCACCAACTCGTGTGAAGCAGTATCTGACCTTCGGTTCTTTTGATCTGGTGCTATAGGTTTAATATTCTTGTCATTCTCTCTCTATGGTGCTTAATTTAATTGTTTGTGTTTTATGTAACTGTAGCATAACTGCTCATGTTTAACTGCTATATTTTGGTTTTATACCAGCAAATAAGTCTTCTTTGGTTTGACCACCAGTATTCTCATTGTTGGAGTATATCAAAAGGCATGTTTATCTGAAGGAGACCTAGATTCTTTGCAAGTTAAGGTATAGGGAAGTGGATGAAATTGAGGACTGGAGACGGTGCACTGAACCCTGATTTTTTTTTAATAAAGTTATTGATTTTAAGGAGGATAGAGGGTATGATTGTCAGGATAAACTTGTATGAGAAGACGGTGCAGGTTTTATAATTTACGAGGCAGTAGATGCATTTGAGTACAGAAGTAGCTTTACTGACCTTCAAACTTGACTTAATGCATTGGCATTTGAATTTGAAAGCAGAATTTGACATGTGCAGTGGCTATGCAAGTGCTACACATAGTAATGGTGCCTGAGGCTGCTGACTTAATAAAACAATAGAATTCATTTGCTTATCTGGTTTTCTAAAACACACTCAAATCTTGAAATTATCTTATAAGGTGGTTTAATTCTTTTTGTTATCACTGCTTCGTGGATTCATACTTGGATGCTTAATTGACTCGAGCACGTATTACTATGTTGTAATTTTACGCCGATTTTCTACAATCTACTTAAATATCTTCATTCCACAGGATGCTTGGAGGACAACACTTCTTCTTAGAGTGAAGGAAACACTGAAGGCTAAGGAGCTCGAGGAAGATGATCTTACTTAATTTGTTCCCCTTTGACCTATTGTAAACTACTAGTACATCCTTTATGTGATTTTATTTGTACTGGGTGATTGATTATTGTCGTGCTTGCGTGAATGCATTTTATTTGAACTAATTGTCCAATGGTCGAAGTTGAAGTCTTGAGGCTGAGAGATTAAGGTCCAAGTTTTGTACAATTCTGTGTTGGTGTGGGTATTTGTGCTATCAATTATGTATGTGTAAATAAATGTTCTCATTTGGAACAGAAGAATGATACAAAATTGTGCCGGTTGTGTGGAAGTAAGAAGGAAGTGGGGAGCTGGAGTTTGAGCTTCTTACACAACGATAGGTTACAAGTTTTAATACAAGAAAAAGAGAGTAACGACTTCCATCCTAATCTCAGATGATTTAGTTTATTCGAATTCGACACAAGATGTAAAAAAATGTTCCCTATATTTGGTCATCTAATATATCTCATGAAGAACCAAATGGGGAATAAGCAGAAAGTGAGTAGGCTCCTCTATTATGGATGAAGGTTTCTTGATTTCGTCAATAAAATTTATAATGATGATTTAAGTTAGAGTTTCAGAGAGTTATAAATATTTGAAAATGGACGTTATAAATATATGGCATCTCACGGGACCATTTGTACAATTGCTAGTTATATGCGCAAGAAACAAGTTTGGTGCTTTAATTTTCAATGGCAGATCATAGTAACACGTCCAGCGTTGTAGCAACAAAAGTATATCAGCTAGTTGGCTATTTTAGAGTTGAGAGGAATATTTTGTTGTCTCAAGCATCTTCATTCGTCCTGTTTCAGTGTAGTCTTGTTCAACTGCAATCTTAAAGGGTAGCTTGGAATTTGACTTCGATGAGACGTGCATGCATGTGGGGCAAGGCTAAAAACTTATCTTTATACTAAATCATATCAGCTTATCATGGTTAAGTGATTTTAAAAAGTGATAATAAATATAAATTAACTACGATTAATGAAGAAACGTATGTTTCAAATTACATGGTATGCATCTATTGGTTTGATGTACATATAAATACAAGTATGGTATTATTTCATCAAAGCATTTTAACAGAAACTACTATGTCATATATAAAGACATATTGCTAAGTGTGTCAGCCTTCATTACTAGGGATACTAAATGACAAATATAAATCTCTTTGGTACTAATGGAATTAAGAACCACAAGCTTTGGTGTTGAATATCTGCTAAATTATGGTGTACAAAACATAGTAATGAAATATAAAAATAGATGAAGTCACTTTCTTCGTTCATGACATGGTGCAATTTCTTGGACATGACTGATTAGAAGAATCTTTCATTATCACACTGGCAATACAAAAGTACACGTAATTGAACCTTTCATATGTATAGCAGCTAATTGATCTTAAAAGATAGTAATTATTGAGGATTAGAATGAAATGGATCCAAATTAAATGATGATTAACTTCAGGAATTATGATAGCCTGCCGACCCCCTACTATTGGTATTTACTCTTGCTGTACCTACAACTCTACTTGTTCCTATATATGCTACTGGGCTAAAACATGAAATTACTCTGCAAATATTATCTAATTAATTGATATAAATGACGAATGCTATTTATTTTTTGACACAAAATGTACCTAAAATCCTAAATATGCACTTAGATTCAAATGATAGGGAAGGTTAATAGCGTTTTCGTTTCTCCTCCTTTTTCAGCTATCGATCTTTGCTAATGTTTTGTTGCTTTTGATGAGAATATATATATAAGTCCAGAATGTATACTTACTTTTATTAGCGAGGGAAAATGGCCCATTAAAACCTTGAAGGCAGAGGCGGATCCAGAATTTGAGGCTTATGGGTTTCTACCGTAATTTTAAATTAATATGCAATAATATCTGAGTTCACAGTTAGATATTTACAAATATTTAATGAATCTTTTAATATAAATATAGAGCCTATGTAAAAGTTACCGAATTCCTCAGAACCCGTAATCAATGCTCTAGGTTCGCCCTGCTCGAAGGGTATCTTGAAATTTGGACAAGTATGATATTCTTCCGCCAAAGCCTCTTATACTTTGTGAATACTTGTAGTATATAACTACTTTAATTAACTAGAATACTCCATCTTTAGTAGGCGGCTATTCGAAACTGCTCCGTTACTAGAAATTAAAAAAGAAAATTAAACACAATCAGCATGCTGCTCTGTGTGTCATCATTCATTAATGTCACATATTTATTATCTCTTTGGTGCTAATGGAAGAACCATAGATTTTAAATATCTGCTAATTAATGTTTGTTGGGTGGGCAGGGCCATACATTGAGTCTCGAAAATGGACATGTAATTGTGATAATGAGCTACGTAAAAGTTAGTTTGAGGGAGAAATTATTAGCGGTACGAACAAAGTATCACATTAGTAACAGAAAATATTGAAAACTTACATATAAGGTGTATGAATCTCTTAATGCTACGAGGCTTTTTAGGAAATATCGTGTAGGCTCGGCTCAAAGCGGACTATATCACACCATGTTAAGAGTATCTTTGAGTCGGTTGACCCCAACAACTGGTATCAGAGCCAGGTTCAGTAGGACGAGTATGACGATAGCAGAGTGGATGGCGTGGGGCTCGGTTTACTTCCCCTTACGAGGTTAGACACTAACACATAGATCGTGGTAATGAATCACACGAAAGTTAGTTCGAGAAAAGAATGTTGAGAATGCGAATAAAGTCTCACATGAAAAGTTGTAAAGATTAGGAACGTATGCATAAGGTGTATGGATCTCTTAACGATACGAGGTCTTTTTGGAAAAAACCGTAAGAGCTTGACCTAACGCGGATAATATCTCACCACCATGGTAAGAGTATCTTTGGGCTTATTAACTCCAACAAATATTGTATAAGACAATGTTATCACTTTAGTTTGTCATGACATCCCTGCATCTAGCTTCTTGTCTCTTTACTAGAAGAGGGCATGAAGAAAGTCTAATCCCACTTTATTGAGTAATTCTGGCTCATGAATGATTAATTGCCTCTTTGCAGCACCTCACGAGACCACTAAATCCATCAACTGGCTTCTAATGTTCATGAAAGGTTCAGTAGTAGCAGCAGGTTAGGGCAAAGGGAAGCTTTTTCATATGACACTAACATAATTATCTAATCAATCAAACCTTTAAGCTAATTAAATATTATTTGTAGTTTTTACGTGTTGGGTATTTGGTGGGTAATTAATCCAAGAAACTCTAGGACATAATAATTAATGTGTTGTAGGCGTCAGCATTAATAATTTCTTTTACCATGGTTTAAAGAATAGTGTAATAGTAATAAAAAAAGCCTCCTTTTTCGCCGCTGTCAATAAAGCTGGTGGAGACAAAATGAAAAAGTTGAAACATATATGCCTGCTTTGTTATTGTTCATTGAAATGGCAATTTTGTCGCTTTTCACTGAAATGCTTATTTTAAAAGTTTCCCAACACATGATATCAACTTATGATACATCTTTTTATATACTATAATTTTATCACTAAATCATAATTAATTAGTATAACTTCTCATCCAAAGGTATCAATTCTTTCGTTCGCCGAGTTATTTTAATTTTTTTTATATAATAAGAATTTTTTTATTACGTTATTATGTATTGTTGAAGTATTTGGTCAAGCTTTTAAAAAAATAAAAAAATACTTCTGACTAAAAGTAGAAGCAGTTTTGGAAAAGTAGAAAAGAATGATTTTGACCAAACTCAAACTGTATTTTGAGAAAATGCATTTTTCATAATAAGTTAATTTTAGAAGCTTGGCCAAGTAGAGAATAAATTTTATGGATGATCATTCAACTTTAAATTTATTACCCAAAAGTTATTTTTCCTTCTTTTGTTACATAAAAGCCATTCAACTTTGTGTTCATTACCCAAAAGTCATTTTTCTTTCTTTTTTTACACAAAAAATATTTTTCTATCCTCTAGTTATCATAATAATCATTTTGACCAGATTTTACAAACCTTTCACCTGAAAAGTCTATTATGACCTTGACATTATAAATCCTCCCATTTATGTAATACCTTATGTATTAAATATTATATAATATGCTTTTACCTAGGTATTTTACTTATAATTAAAATAACTTAATATTATTTTATTTATTATTTTTATAATATATTCATACATTTAGTTTTTTATTAATATTAATTTTCAAGATATATAAGTAGTATTATTAAATTTGTCAGTAACATTACTGTGAACAAATCTCAAGTCCACATTCTTAATCATGCTTAATGAAAATTAAAAAATCAAAGCTCATTGATTTATCAGCCAAGTCATACCCATTAATTTAATAAATAAAATACTCATATTTAACAAAATGACACATCAGAATAATACTTTCAAATAAATAATATTAACAGATAAATCTTTAATACAACTTAATATTAAATACAAATATTTTTGGAACATTTTTTAAAATTCTCATGATCACGTGAAACTAATATGGTTCTAGCTGCTCGTGACCGTGATTACCATTCTTCTATATGCCTTACGGTGTCACTACTACAGAATGAACAGTTATTTATCCATGAAAATTGCACATCACACCATCTAAAATATATACGAAATAATAGTCTAACTTGACCAAAGTGAACTTCATTAAGTTTCTAGACTTTTTGAATCTAGGATCGTGCACTAATAATGCAAAGAAGGATTGAAGCTGTAGCATAAACAAATTTCAATGATGCTATTGAAGAAAATATACCAAAGTATTATATTTCATTCATCACATGTAAATAAATACATGGAGTAATTCACAAAGCAATATTGGAATAAAATCTGAAAAAATAAACGTGGAAGAAATTAAAAAGAAGAATAGAAATCAATCAAACGTATCCGCCTTGCTTCTTACAATTAATTGCTGTTTCAATCCACCATGGTCAACTTTTTTAATGTGCTTTATTTTTAAGCTTAATACACAAAATATATTTTATACATATAAATTTATTAAAAAACAATCCTAAATTTCAGTATAATTATAAATTTCTTTGAAATCTTATAATCGGTTCAATTCGATTCGATTTAGTTAATTCGATCGATTTAACGTCTTATTCTCACCTTAGTCTATAATTTAACTATAATAAATTAGTATAATTTGATGTAAACACATGATGCGGGCATATAAATTTTTTTCCCATGTGAGATTATGAGCAATATCATTTCAGAAAATCTTGACTGACTAGAGACAAAGGCAAACATTAAAAACAATCCGGAAGATATTATAGTTTTCTATTTTTAATCATACCCTGCCCGTGAATACTCTTTCCATTTCGAAATATCTCATTTACACACAAACATTACTTATGGCCTTATGGGCATTCAATTTTATTTTATTAATTATTTGAGTTTTAATATCAAGCTCTCTTAAAAGTTCAATAATCTTATATAAAATCAGACAACACAGTGGTATTAGAGTCTTGGTTATTTATCCGAGTTGTCACGAAATGGAGGCGAATATGAGCAAGATGGTATGTTTAAATGGGAGAAATTATAATGTTTGGAGAAGCAAAATAAAAGATTTGTTGTTCGTGAAGAAGATGCATCTACCCGTTTTTGCAACTCATAAACCCGAGACTATATCTGATGAAGATTGGGATTTCGAGCACCAACAAGTATGTGGATATATATGACAATGGGTTGAAGATAATGTTCGCAATCATATTATGAATGAGACACATACGAGATCATTGTGGGAAAGCTAGAGACTCTTTATGCTTCAAAAACTGAAAACAACAAGTTGTTCCTGCTAAAGCAATTGATCACCTTTAAATACAAGGAAGGCAACTCTATCCTTGATCACATAAACGATTTCGGGGCGTCCTTGATCAACTCTCTGGAATGGGAGTTAATTTTGATGATGAGATACAAGGACTTTGTCTTCTTAATACTCTGCCAGACTCTTGGAAAACTCTTCGTGTTTCTTTGACAAATTCAGCTCCTGGAGGTAAGGTGACCATGGAATATGCCAAGAGTGGTGTGTTAAACAAAGAAGTAAGGAGAAAATCTCAGGGTTCGTCATCACAAGCATATATCTTGGTTACAGAAGACCGGGGGAGAGATAGAACAAGAGGCTCGAGGAATAGAGGTAAAAGTAGAAGTAAGTCAAGGTCCAAATACCATAATATTACATGCAACCACTATGGCAAGAAAGGACACATCAAAAGATTTTTCCACAAGTTGAAGCAAGACACTAGAGAAGGAAAGAAAGTTGAAAATAACGAGAACGATGTTACTTTGCTTATGATGAAAACGTCATCAATTTGGTATCCCATGAAACGAGTTGTATAGTAGATTCTGGAGGTATCTCACATGTCACACCAAGAAAAGACTTTTTCTCATCTTATACTCTTGTTGATTCTGGAGTGTTAAAGATGGGCAATGCCAGTGAAGTTAAGGTGTTTGGTATTGGCACAGTTTATTTGAAAACTAATAATGGTTCAACGTTAGTTTTTCAAGATGTCAAGCATGCTCCAGAGTTTCCTTTCAATTTGATCTACGCGGGAAGATTAGATGATGAAGGTTACCATAATGACCTCTTTAATGGACAATGGAAGCTCACCAAAGACTCGTTAAAAGTGGCTTGAGGAGTCAAGTCTGGTAATTTATAGGTGACACAAGGCTCTATTCTTAATGACTCCATAAATCTGGTGGAAAGTGACACTTTATAAGAATTGTGGCACAGAAGATTGAGTCATATGAGTGAGAGGGGTATTACGTGTTTGGCTAAGAAAAGTTTACTTTCTGGAGTGAAACAAGCAAAGCTGAAAAGGTGTATCCATTGTTTAGTTCCCTTCATATCCATTCTCCCTCAAGAAAGCTCGACTTATTGGAGCTAGTACACTCTGATTTGTGTGGTCCTTTTAAAGTAAAGTCAAAAAGTGGTGCACTTTACTTTGTGACATTCATTGATGATCATTCTCGTAAGCTCTGGGTGTATCCTTTGAAATCTAAAGATCAAGCACTTGGCGTGTTTAAGGAATTTCAAGCCTTAGCTGAGAGACAGACGGGGAAGAAACTAAAATGTATTCGCACTGACAATGGTGGTGAATATTGTGGTCCATTTCATAACTATTGCAAGGAACATGGAATTCGTCATCAGAAAACTCCACTAAGATGCCTCAATTGAATGGTTTGGAAGAGAGGATGAATAAAACTCTAGTTGAAAGAGTTAGATGTCTGCTTTCAGAGGCTAAACTTCCAAATACATTTTGGGCAGAAGCACTTAACACTGTTGCCTATGTTATCAACTTGTCTCTTGCTGTTGCTTTGGATGGTGATGTCCCAGACATAATTTGGTTTGCCACAGATGTTTCTTATGATCACCTGAGAGTTTTTGGGTGTAAAACTTATGTGCATGTTCCTAAAGATAAGAGATTGAAACTTGATGTCAAAACTAAGCAGTGCATCTTTATCGGTTATAGTCAAGATGAGTTCGGGTATCATTTTTATGATCCCGTTGACAATAAACTTATTAGAAGTTGTGATGCAATATTCTTTGAAGACCAGACTATTGAAGATATTCACAAAGCTGAGATGATAGATTCTCAGAGTAATGAGAGCTTAGTTGATATTGATCCAGTTTCAATTGCTAAGGAACCTATTGCACATGAAAGAACCCAAGACAATAATGAAGATATTGATCAAGATCAAAATAATCATTATGGTAGAGATGTTATAGATGCTCCAGTTGATGAAGTTGTGGTTGATCAGCAACCAATTCCTGCCCATGTAAGTGCTTCGAATGCTCCTGAAACTTCTCTTAGAAGATCTACAAGGGAGAAGAAAAAATTCATGTGATATCCTCCTGATGAGTATGTAATTTTGACTGAAAAATAGGAGAATCTGAGAATTATGATGAAGTCATGCAAGATACTCAAAAAGATTAGTGGATCGAAGCCATGGAAGATAAGATGAAGTCACTCCATAAGAATGGCACATATGAATTAGTGAAATTGCCAAAAGGTAAGAGAGCTTTATCTAACAAATGGATATTCAGAATAAATCAAGATAACCATACCTATGTGCCTAGATACAAGGCGAGGTTAGTTGTTAAAGGTTTTGGCCAGAAGAAGGGAGTTGAATTTGATGAAATTTTCTCCCCTGTTGTGAAGATGTCTTCTATTCGTGTGGTTCTAGGCTTAGCCGCAAGTCTAGATTTAGAGGTTGAGCAGATGGATGTCAAGACTGCTTTTCTTCATGGTGATTTAGATGAGGAGATTTATATGGAGCAACCTGAGGGTTTTGTAACTAAGGAAAAAGAAAATTATGCCTGCAAATTGAAAAGAGCCTGTATGGATTGAAATGAGATCCAAGGCAATGGTATTTGAAGTTTGAATCCGTCATAGAAGAACAAGGGTACAAGAAAACTTCTTCAGACCACTGTGTATTCTTCCAGAATTTCTCTGATGATGTTTATTATCTTATTGCTTTATGTGGATGATATGCTTATTGTTGACAAGAATAAATCAAGAATCGCAGTCCTTAAGAAGCAGCTGAGCAAATCATTTGCGATGAAGGACTTGTGGCCAACAGAGAAAATCTTGGGCATTCAAATCCACCGAAACAAAGATAGAAAGGAGTTATTTTTGTCCCGTAAATAATACATTGAGAAGGTACTCAAGAGGTTCAATATGACAGATGCAAAAGTGGTTAATACTCCTCTTGCTAAACACTTCAAATTGAGTATTAGTCAGAGTCCATCTACCAATGAAGAGAAAAAAGAGATGTCTCGTATTCCTTACTCTTCTGCCGTTGGTAGCTTGATGTATGCTACGGTTTGCACTAGACCAAATATTGCACATGTCATTGGTAATGTTAGTAGATTCTTTTCTAGTCCTGGAAAAGAACATTGAGATGCAGTAAAATGGATATTAAGGTATTTGAAGGTACTGCAGATTTGAAGTTATGCTTTGGAAATGGCAAGCCAGAACTTGTTTGTTACACAGATTCTGATTTAGGAGGTAACCTTGATAATTCAAGATCCACTTTCGATTATTTGATCACTTTTGTAGGAGGAGTTATTCTTGGCAATCTAGATTATAAAAGTGCAAAAATCTATCTACCACAGAAGCCAAATATATTATTGTCACAGAAGGTGCAAAAGAACTACTATGAATGAAGGAGTTTATTTATGATCTTGGCTTTGAGCAGCCACGGTACATCTTATTTTCTGATAATCAGAGTGTTATTTGTCTCACCAAGCACTCCACTTTTTATTCTAAGACCAAACATATAAATAGAAAGTATCATTGGATAAGAATGGCCATGGAAGAGAAATTATCTGAGGTTGAGAATATACACACTGATGAAAATCCTTCGGATATACTGACAAAGGCGGTGGTTGCAGATAAACATGAATTTTGCAGAAAACTGGCAGGGATGAAGCTTGTCAATAGTTCCTCTACTTGAAGACACATTTGGCCCCTTGACTGGAGGGGGAGTTTGTTGGGAACATACCCATGTTGTCTAGCCAAAGGCCTAATAGCCTAATCCTATTCTCTTTTGGTTTCCATTCCTATTCAGAATTGGATTAAGTGTTTATTCTTATTTAGAGTTGGTTTTGGCTTAAGAGAAAGCACCAATCATGATCTATAAATAGGACAACCTTGGAGAATTGTTCCATGCTCGTTTGGTACAAGTCTTTAAAAGACTTAAGCGCATAAGAGTGGTTTTTGAGTGAGCTTTCATCAAGAGAGAAGAGAGAAGAAAAGTATTTGTTTTGCTGCAGATTTTTGTACCGACCAGCCAACTTCAAATCACGTTTTCAGATTTGTTAACCGTAAGATCGGGCTAAAACTTTGACTGAATGTTCTTAACACCCTTTTCCTTAATTTGAATGGTGGAGATCGGATTTAGCGGCTCGTAGAATCTGATTACGTACCTCGAACAGCAGCTCTAGTTTTGTGGCTTCTCCTCTTTCTTCAATTGATTTGTCATTGCTCTTGTTGCTATTATTGCTCCGTGTTTGACACTTATTGTGTAGCCAATTTGGAGAACTTTTTTAATCCTCTTATTGTTATAGTGGATCTTTGTGATCCCGTGGTTTTTACCTTTCGATTTGAAAGGTTTTCCACGTTAAAATTTGGTGTCTTTAGCTTCTTCATTTTCGGGTTTGCCTCTTCCTCGACCTAACAAGTGGAATCAGAGTGAGGTTGAAGATAGGTTCATCTTGGCGGATTTAGTTCTAGTCGTAACCTATTTGACGGTAATCGTGATTTTGATATGAGAAATCTGATCGGAGTGCTACACATGTTGAGACAAACTTTACGGTAGAGATTTAGAAAAGAGACATGTTAATGTCTATGTGAAGATATATATATATATATATATATATATATATATATATATATATATATATATATATATATATATATATATATATATATATATATATANAGACGAAAGGTGTCGCAAATGTCATTTGTCTAATTTGCATTTCGTGTGATTAAAATTTGGATTACATTGCGTATTCCAATTTTCATTGAGCTGTTTCTTCCTTGATTTATTCAAGTTTTGTCTGTTTCCACGAGGGATTAGCGAATGATGAGTATTAATAGAAGTAATATATGCGTTGGAAGTCACTTCCTACTGAAAGAAGTATGAGATCTGAGATGATATGATTATTCTTAGAAAGGTGATAATGACACATATCCTGCTTATATTAAGCATTTCTTAATCATGAAAGCAGGATTATGCCATAACCTAGTTTGATGTAACTTTTGAGGAAAGTTGATGTGTGAAAATGTTAAGCCTATTAAGATGCTACTATAATTAAATGCCAAATGCCAATGTAAATTTAAGTGGTCTTGATCAAAATAACGATAGAAAAAGAAGTCAGGCAACCAGTTAGCATTTGCAAACATCACAGTATTTTCACGTCTTCACGTTTACTAGCTAGTATTAAGTACTCTGCGCAATGTGCGACCATAAACCACGTTAAATTTTGGGTGTGCTTCGTTTCTCAACCTTCTCCTACTTATTCCCTATTCATTCACTCATTTAATCCGACCTCACGCCTACACCCCCTATCCTCTCTCTTCAAAAAAATTTTTTCCTTTTTTTTCAAATTTTAATTTTTTTTCCGTCACCACCCACCTTATTATCCCCCCTCTCCCCCCTTCTTTTTTTTTTGTAATATTAAATTCTGTTTTTTCATTTTTCTGCACCACCAAACCCCACCCCGCCCCCTCCACCCACGCATAATTTTTATTTATTTTTTTACTTTTTTTAAAAAAGATTAAAATTTTTGTTTTTTCGTTATTCTGGCACTC
>ML318591.1:2345-34110 GCA_005239505.1 Nicotiana paniculata
TCATAACCTGTTGACCTCCCCGGACACCGGCATAACCCGGTGATCCTTTTGAAAGCAGCATAACCTGTTAATAACTTCTAGACGCTGGCATGACCCAGTGATCTCTTTTTCAGGCAACAACATAACGTGTTGACCTCCCCGGACACCGGCATAACCCGTTGATCCTCCTGAAAACAGCATAACCTGTTGATCACTTCCAGACGCTGGCATAACCCAGTGATCTCTTTTCAGGCAACATCATAACCTGTTGACCTCCCTGGACACCGGCATAACCCGTTGATCCTCCTGACAACAGCATAACCTGTTGATCACTTCTAGAAACTGGCATAACCCAGTGATCTCTTTTACAGGCAACAACATAACCTGTTGACCTACCCGGACACCGGCATAACCCGGTGATCCTCCTGACAACAGTATAACCTGTTGATCACTTCCAGACGCTGGCATAACCCAGTGATCTCTTTTACAGGCAACAACATAACCTGTTGACCTACCCGGACACCGGCATAACCCGGTGATCCTCCTGACAACAGTATAACCTGTTGATCACTTCCAGACACTAGCATAACCCAGTGATCTCTTTTTCAGGCAACAGAATAACCTGTTGACCTCCCCGAACACCGGCATAACCGGGTGATCTTCCTGACAACAGCATAACCTGTTGATCATCTTCCAGACACTGGCATAACCCAGTGATCTCTTTTCCGGGCAACAACATAACCTGTTGACCTCCCCGGACACCGGCATAACCCGGTAATCCTTCTGACAACAGCATAACCTGTTGATCACTTCCAGACATTGGTATAACCCAATGATCTCTTTTCAGGCAACAACATAACCTGTTGACCTCCCGGACACCGGCATAACCCGGTGATCATTCTAATAACAGCATAACCTGTTGATCACTTCAGACACTGGCATAACCAAGTGATCTCTTTTTCAGGCAACAACATAACCTGTTGACCTCCCCGGACACTGGCATAACCCGTTGATCCTCCTGACAACAGCATAACCTGTTGATCATCTTCAGACACTTGCATAACCCAGTGATTCCTTTTCAAGAAACAGCATAACCTGTTGATCCTTCCCTAGACACTGGCATAACCTGGTGATCTTTTCTTGACGGCAACATAACCTGTCGATCTTTTCCAACATAGGGTCTCCGGTCCCTAGTTGATTTTACTTTTTAGGCATAGGGTATCCAAGCCCTAGTCTACAATAACTATGGGTGCACTGCCCCCGGCCTTTCGCCATTTTCAATAATAAAGTAGTATAGATTTTCTTGCAATAACTCACAAAAATCCCTTTAGCGAAAACTGGGGCAGAAATTTTGTTCGTTCATTTTTGATTTTGTGCAGATTACGTTGGAACCCGAGACGACCAAAAGAAGAAGTTTCGATCCAAAATAACAAAACAAAAGGAAGAAAGAGAAGATTGAATCCAAAAGTGCAGATACGGAGAAGATATGGACTATTCAGGACAAGATTGAAGTCATCCGTTCGGTATATCCTGCCTTGGTCCAAAAAGCGAAGAGACGAAACCAACACCTGCGACTAACGAACATCAAGATCCAGGTCAGAGCTAGCAGAAGATCAAGACTCAAGAACAAGTCTTAGATAGGAATTTTGTAACTAGCAGCTGATAGGTTTTAGTTTAGTCTGTCGTCTTGTTTACTTTGGTGTAACAAGGAGATCCACAGCAGTAACAGCAGCAACCGCAGTGAAACCACAGCTACTCGGTAGTCCCAGCTACCAAAACTTCCAGAACTACACTGACCTGATTCTTTTATAACTAAGGATATGTAGGCAACCTTTGAAGCAGGGTTCGGTCAAACTTTTCAAAAACGCTTCACAATGGAACATATGAATAGGTGAAAGTCGTTCATTGCCGCTCATTTTGTCTTTGCCCGAAAACTCTTCGTGTTTCCGAGCAAAGAGGGGCAGCTGTGAGCATGTGATTTTTACTCGCCGTATCGTCCTATAAAAATCCCAATAAATCAATTGATTTTATGAATATTGGTTGATTTTTCAGTAATTAATTGTGAATTATTTACGTTGTTTGCATATCCATAATTCATCTTTCAAAATCATTGAATATTTTGCATTATGAAGTTATTAGTTATAATTAATTAAATAATAGACAAATGACGAGTATTTAACGTAATGTAGTTTTTAATAACTAATTACTATAAAAATTAATCATTTTATTCGATAAATCATAGATTTAATTAAGAATATATAATTGGTTGTTTTATTCTTAATTAATATGTAAATATATGAAAAATAAGGTTTGAAATTAATTGCTACATTTTTTGATTAAGTTANAACAGCCCAACCCAAATCCCTTACCCGGCCTGCCCCAGCTTAACCAAAACGACGCCGTTTTAGTCCAAGTTCAACCCCAGCCATTCATCTATCCTTGATCCAAAGGCTGGGAAATGACCACCCTTTTAGTATTTAACTGCCCGAACCCCACCCCATACCCTCATTCGATCTGAAACCCAACCCCATACCTAAACCCTAGTCGCCCCTATTTCTTTCATCCCTCTCGAACTCTAACACCAAAACCCTAGCCGCCTCAGAATCCCACCGCCGTCCGGCTACTGGACCTTCTCAAATCACCCCCAAACTTTCACCCTATGATCCTCTCCTCCCCCTTAACCCCATCCCACCATCAGCTTCCCCAAAAACCCACTCGAATCCCTTCGATTCCAGATCTAAGAAGCTGTCAGAACCCTAATTTGTGCTAATGGCGAATCCAAGTGGCTCTATGACTCAAACTCACATGAGTCGATGGCTCTTGACAAGAGCCGTCGATTCATATGAGTAAGGTTCACTTTTGGAGGTCGTCGTAGTCCGGCCTAACTCCGGCTAGTTGCCGTAGTTCGTCCAAACCCCTCAAACGGGTATCCCCACTTCTTTTGTATGTGTTTCTTGATTTGTTAGCATAAATAGGCCCTAGATACTCACTGTTTTCCTTTATTTTTGCTTTTACCTATTCATGTTTTCTGTTTTTTAGTTTAAAGTTCCAAATGCATTTAGCTTAGGTTTTTTATCACTATTTTTGTATGATTTAACTGTTTAAGTTTAGTAATTTGTATGACCAAGATTAGCATTAGGTTTTCTTTAGTTTCCTTTCTCTGCTAATTTCCAGACATTTTTATGTTGGTGAATTCTGTCAATAAACAAGCATGAACAACTGATCGTTAAATCCATGAATTCGTATGTTGAAATGCTTGTAAGTAAAACAGCCTCCATTNTATCTCAATTAGATGTTAACTTCCAATTAATAATGAGTTAGCCTAATTTCGACTCTTAGTCTAGGCTGGAATATTTAATTAACCTAAACAAACTAAGCCCTACCTAGACCCAAGTAGAAGCCAAAGCAGGCCCTAATATAAGGAAATTGACTAAGTCTAAGAAATTAATTTAACTAACCTAAAGTAATTAATTAATCTAAAATCAATTAACCTTTGATAAAACAATGAAGTCTTAGCTATTAGTTAATTAGATTAGCTTGAAGTTTGTTTGATTGACTAATAGTTAACATAGCATAAGACTCACTTAAAACCCAAGAATTGATTTAACTTAGTCGACTCCTTCAAACAAGATGAACTAGTTAACTTAACCAACTTCTTTTAATTATCCTAAGCCTAAAGACCTAAGTTAACTAACCTAAGCCTAATAGTCTCTTAAGTAATTAACTAAATCCTAAAATCTGTCTAAAATAATTAGTTTAAGATTAATTAACTAAAACAAATTAGTTAAACTAGGCTTAATAGTTAGTCAAATTTCTGATTTTCAGTAATTGAGTTGGATTAACCAAACCAAATAAGTTAACTTTGGTTAGGGAATTAAGCTGATGGACTTCATTAATTAACAAGCTAAACCTAGTTGACTAATAGGGACTTAATCAAGTAACCTTTAATTAGTTAACCTAAACCTAGTCAAGAACAACCCCTAGTTAACTAAAATGGGTTAATTAGTTTTTCAACTAACCAAAGTTAAATAATAACCCAAGAGAGTAACCCTGATTACCCAATGGTAAATTCAGGGACTCCAAGGGTTACAACATGTAATAAAATATTAGGAAATCAGATACTTTAGGGATAGGAGGGGAATTTCAAGAGGCTGGAATGTTCTGGAAGATACAGCTGTCCCAAAAGGATAGGGTTGCCAGCTGTACCTGTACCCTTTTCAGCTCATTTAGGATAGGGAATATGCTAAGAATATCCCATCCCAATTGTCCCTATATATACACACACTTTTTACCACTAAGGCATGATTTTTTTTAGATTCTTCTCTGAATCCCTTGGACTGAAAATTACAACTTTGACTACTAAAAACTTAGAAAACAGAAGTGAAAAGGATTTTACAGTAGGAGTGGAAACAATATGAGCTTAGGTTGTCTTGTAGCTGTGATTTTCTTTCCAAAAAGACTTGGTTTTTGGTTGCTGTCTTATTTCAATCATTTGGGTATTCAAAAAATCATCTTCCCCTGGGTTTTCTCTACTTTGGGTTTGCTGTTTGTTGCTACTGGCCTTCTCTGCTTTTCTGCTGACCCCCATTGCTTGGCCTTTATTTGGTCAAGTTTTTCTGTTGTTATCTTATTCTAAAGGTATGTAAAACTGACTTCTCTCTTTATGAAGTATGAAAATGTGAAATCTGTTTGTCTTTCCTCTATGAATCTGTATTGTTATTTGTTTAGACCTATTTCTTTATAAACTTATATGCATGTATAGAGAGTAATACATTATGTTTGTTTAGTTTCTAATCTCTGAATATTACATAAATCTGTTTCATCTTAAAACTGCCTGTTATAAAACTGTGCAATCAATGTTTGTGTTAGAAAATAGCATCAAAGGGTAATGAACTTAACCTCTAATGGTTAAGTTCATCCTACAAAGACGCTGAAATACTGGTTTATTCCAGGTTTTAAATATCTAGATACTATTATGAAACAACACTAGGGTAGATGAATTTAACCCTCTATAATGGTCAAATTCACCCCATATTAGGTGCTCAAACAATGGTTTAGTTGCTGAAAGTCACCCTCTTAAGGGTATAAAATAAGTGATCGAAAAAGGCTTTGGAATAGGGAAGTTGGACTCTTTAAATGTCCAGATTCATTCTCTAAAATGCCTAAATAATCAAAGTCACTGTATAGTTTAGAATCATATTAGCATCAGCACTAGGGTAGATGAATTTGATTTGTTGATAGTCAAATTCACCCCATGTTAAGTGCTTAAACAGTAGGCTATCACCCTTAAAGGTATGAAGTGAACAATCGACAAAGGCTGTAGAACATTGAATCTGAACCCTTCAAGTGGCCAGATTCATACTCTAAATATGCCTAAAATTAAAACTCTGGCACAATTATGAGTTGAATAAGACCTTCATAGAGATGAATCTGACCCCTCTTTTTTATGGTCAGATTCAACTTATAAGAGGCCAGAACCTGTTTCTGGTAAAATAGTGTAAAAAAAAAAACCTCCATAGTTCTGTTTTTTTTAGCTTAGTGTAAGCATCATCCAACTTAAACTCGACTTTCTATCATAGTCTTGTTTAGTCCAATGGGTGCATAACACACTCATCTAATTGAGGTGTTCTACAGATTCCAAATGAAAGCTCGAACGCATGGCTTTGAAAGCATTCAAGACAAATAATTTGGTTATAATGATCATTTTTAAATTTTCTTGCCTTTCAAAAATGCATGTTGACAGTAGCAGTCGAAGTTGTAATTAATGATATTCGTTTTCAGAATCATTGTAATTAAAGAATGGACTGTATATATTTAAATTCTTCTTACTGTTCGTGTTTGTTCTTTTCCATGAAAAGTAGGTCATTTTATTAGTAAAATTATAATCCAATCCCTGTTTCGAAAGGCAGCATGATGACAGTAGATAAAAATGGAGTGTATGTTCAAAACTAGCATGCATAGGATTTTACAAACACTTATTGATTTGGAAACAACTATTTCTGATTTTAGTTGCCTTCAATATAAGTCAGAATTATTTAATTGCTCTCAATTCATTCCGCATCTTATAAATTTTCTAAAATCAATGTATGCATATTTTTACAAATGAATTTCGATTATAGTAATCTATTCCTTAAACAACCAAGTCTGAACTGATAAAGTTGTTCACGCTATATCCTTCCTTAAAAAGAAACCCCAAAGCAGTTCTAGATTATAAATTCGAAAGCATTTAGAATTTGTATAATCTTGGTTTTAAGACTAATCTGTCTAAAACTTTAAATTTCATTCTTTTTAATAACTTGTGCCCTTAAATACCTCGCGATTTACTTGTGCCTAATCTAGTGAGTCCTCGATACATATGAGTATGATTTTCCAAACAATGTCCCTCTGATAACTAGAAAACAACATTCAATGTGCAAATTTTCTCCTAATTACCATTCAGGGTACAATGTCTCTGTTTATACCTGTGTATAATAGTGTTTAGTTCAAATTACACAAATCCCTTTTGTTCAATAGCCGAAGTAGGATTAGCCAAAATATTTGAAATAATTTAGGGCTAAATGTGGCCATAGCCCAGAATATGTTGTCCTTTAGGCTAATTAATAACATTTTAGGCAATCCTCTATGTAGAATGATACCTTTAGTTTTGGGAAAATTTGGTACAAAATCAAATATTATTCCAAAATCACCATAACCTACATGTGGGCGCGACAACTCATATCCCCGTCTTCAACTTCAAACTATAATAAAAATCACATGTTATAATTGCGGGTGCATTTCATGTGGCGTAGTTATAATATGTCCCCAAAACAAATAAGTGCACGACATCGTGACTTATTTCAAGATTAATCCATAAATACTAAAGCGGTTAAAAATTAAACGGTTAAATGCAATAGGCAAAGAATATGTTAATCATCAGATAACTAGGCCAAATATTAATAGTTAAGCGACCGTGCTAGAACCACGGAACTCGGGAATGCCTAACACCTTCTCTCGGGTTAACAGAATTCCTTACTCGGATTTCTGGTGCGCAGACAAATCAAAACAGAGTCTAAATTTCCTCGGTTTGGGATTTCAATAAACGGTGTCCCGGAACATCATCAAAAATCTGGGTGGCGACTCTGAAATTAATAAATAATCCCAGAATCGAATAATGTCACTTAAAGTGGAAAAACTCNAGGACTGAGTATATGGAATCAATTAATCACAAAATGAGACAGTAATATACGACCACTCGGGTCTCAGCATTTTCGGTGTGAAGCCTAGAATTTACACTTAACATGATTTCTAACAGGTTCACAATTACCACATTAACATAAGCACAAATATCATCACTAAGCGGTGTCATGGGATAAGCCATGCCACAAATACTCGGTGCACACCCACACGCTCGTCACTTGGCATGTGCGTCACCTTAATTATAGTCATAAATCATTAGCTCGGGGTAAAATATGATGAACATAGAAATAGACTCCAAGAAAGAAAACTATATCATAGATACGAAAGTTTTCCTACAAAAGGGCTGGCTATTGCCAAGCTACACTAACAGTTAATTTGCTTGTAGTCGCAAAAGTTTTCCTACCAAAGGGGATGGCTTCAACAACCCATAAGGGACAGCTTGCCAAGCTACACAACTCAAAAAACTTTTGTACTACAATAAACCCAACTGTTAAAACTCAGAAAACATTCGTACTACAACAAGCTAACTTTCTTAGAGTATTCTTACTCTATTTTAATACATGGACCGACCGTTCCATCCATTCGAAAGAAAGAACAAGAAGGACATTTAGAAGGAACTCATATGTAGTATATCGCAAAGATTTAGAAAGGTTACAAGATGATCTTACAACTACTACAAGACCTCGTTTATATAGGACTAGGAGGTTATTACAAGACAAACCTGCATTAAAATAAACCTATCTTATATGGCAAACTTATCTACAAGTGGGTCCCTTTTTACATGTGAAGGACCTTAGGAAAAACTAACTAAAAGCTCCTGAAAACATGTGATAGGGGTGAAATATACATGGTTTTGGCATGTGACAGGTTGTGGGAGCATGTGAAAATAGTGTGCTGCATGTGATGAAGCATGTGGAGGCATGTGAACATGTGAAAGTGGAACCCAACTGGTTTGGAAGGATGTGAAATTTTGTCTTGGCATGGGTAGATGGCTTTTTAGGGGTTTTTGGTAGGTAATATAGGATTATGGAGGGATTAACAAGGATTTAGATAATTGATCTTCCTGGTTTGTCTTCTAGGCATCTTTTAAGAGATCTTGTATAGTAACGCCTGGAATTTGTCGGTTCTTTCTCGGTATGTTCCTTCTCCTTTGGATTGTAGGATGTGATCCGTAACCCTAATCTCGAGATATCATGCGTGATATTTTCCCGGATGATTTCATACAGAGTTTGATATTCTTTTGCTGCTTCTCGGACTTTTCCCCAGTGAGAATGACTGTTGGTATAATTCCAACTTGCCGAATCTTTTGGCCATATTTCTTTCGGGATGCACCTGTTTTGCTGGAAGATAACTCTCTGTGCTTCACTGTATTCTTCTTCCATGGATAAAATAGACACAGGAAGTTTCAGCCAGAATGACGCTTCTGCTTTTGCCTGGATATTCCATTGATGATCTTACTGGCATGTGAAACATGAATACCTTTGCATTGCAGGAATCATTGAAACATGTTATCCAATATCTTCTAGGCTTGAACCATAATAGAAACACTTTAAGAGATGGTTCAATGTTGTCAAAATCTTTGAAGACATTGCACTTGAATTCCATGAAAATGTAGTACTGATGGCATAGGTACCAGAAAAACCATAATAATTTTTGTGGAAAATACTTCGCTTGAGCTATGACTATATGGCAGAAAGGATATTCTGGATTGAACCCATATGGCTTGAGAATTGATCCTCCATGTTGCCGGAAAACATGAAGCTCATAATAAGTCCTTCTTTCCATAATAATTGACGAATCAAAGGGATCCATGAGGTTGAACAACTCTGGTGGATGATCTGTTGGCTTCAATGAACTTGTTCCTGATATATTTGAGAACATGAAAATCTGATTGGTAAGGTTTTGCTTAGGCTTCATCTTTGCCGAGGAAAATTTCTTTGAAAATTCTTCTGGTCGAGATAGAAAATCTGCGAGAATATTATCCTTTCCTTTGAGGTTCTTGACTTGGAACTTGATGGTGTTGCCAATATTATTGAGCACTTTGTTTTGACAGATGAAATTTTCTGATTGCCAGTTCATTGTTGCCTCAATGTCATTTGTTGGGGGTTTTTCTCCAGAAGGTAGTACTATGTTTTTCTTGGGGATTTTTGGAGCATGGCTGATACCTTCTTTTTCAAAAGGTTGGAGTGGAGGAAAATCTTGGGTATGGATGGAATTTGAAGGGCTCATCATAAATATTTGTGGGTGTGTGGAGTTTTGGGTTGATGGAGTTTTATGTTCATATGGCTTTTTGGATTCTGGGGTGTTTTCACTATCTTCCCAACTTGGAGTGAATTTTTCTGGTAATTTTGGCCATTCCTTAGGGTTTGTAGCTGACAAGAAATTCATATTTACCTGGATGACTTAATGAACCAATTGAAGGGTCTTTATTTTCATATCTGGGTTGGAATTGCTTTTCAGTAGCTTTCCCCTTTTTATTGGATTTTTGTCTGGGCTCTTCGAGACCAAATCTTTACCAGTGACTCTGGTGGTGTTCATCATATTCTCCAACTGGATCTTCCAAACAATCTTGGCAATCGCAATCGAGATCCCAAGGGCAGTGTCCCATAAAGGGGCATTTGTACCACCAAACTCTTTTGCCTTCTTTGTCAAAATATTGACACCAGTCATGTTCTTCCATGATGCTTTGTATATTCCAGAAAAGTTCTCTTTCAGGGTCAGGGTCAGGATATTTGTATTTGGGTTGGATCATTTGGCAAGAAAAGATGGTTTTATTTGGTTTTTTGAAATGGGAATGGCCAAAGCTTATGGAAACGGTTTTATCATTTCCTTTGGTAAAACTTGGCTCACCAAATTGTAGAGGTTCTTCTGGTGCCCTTAACTTTTAATAATTTGTGATCCAGGAATCGGGAAGAATTTTGACAAGCTCATCTCTGGAAATTTGTCTAGGTATTTAGGTGCACATGTTGTTTCCTTTGGTAGCATCAATATTCAAGAGTAAAGCATTTTCTCCTCATGGAAGGCATAGATCCATGGCATGATTTTGGACCCGCCACGTCATTTGGTGATGAAGAGTGGCTTGGATAGAATCTTTGTCTTGTGGGGCACCTTGAATTTGGACTTGGATTTTTAGTGCTTCGGTTAAGTATGGGTCAAAAAGGGACATGTTGAAATTTGGGAAGATAGTTATGAAGACAGTCCCTACATTCAAGGTAACTTCTGCAGTACCCAAATTTGCATGTTGGTACTCCAAGTATCTTGTATCTAGAAGAGAAAGTCGGGCAACAACAGGTTGACCTTTTCTTCCATGATAAGTGAGAGCAATTCGGATAGCACCAAAATGGATATGGGTGAAACCATGAACTCTCCATTGTCTAGGAAAATCATCTGGAATTTGGAGGGTAATAAACTGTTCCTCTCGAGTAGCAAGAATAGGATGCTGGTCACGTTTTGAAGCAGCGACATATTCTTTGACTCCTTTTTGTTTGTGTTGGATTAAGGAACGGATTTGGGTCCATGGTGCAAATGATGTTTTGGCAAAGGCTGAGTAAGGGTTTATAAGGGGTAGTTCAGTGGAAGATACTTTCTGTACATTGGGTAGGATATCCACTTCATACAGGTAATCATATTTAACGGTCCCACAAGTCGGCTACATCAGACAAGACATTTTTGTAGCACTGGAGGACATTTCTACAAAGCGCTCAACCCTAAAACAAATTATCCAACACAATCCAGCGCTTGACAAAGCATGTCGTAGATCCGACCTGATCACTGGATCAGGATGTCCCTGCAAAACATTAAGGCGACACAAAGGATTCAGAAGTTTCAGATGGCCAAGAGTTCCAGATGGAAAACCAAGGTCAAAGAGATGCACAAAATATTTCAGACGTAGCAGGCCAGGAAATTTTCACAAGAAGAACAAATGCTTTATTTGCCACAAGATTGGACATTTCACAAAAAACTGTCCTCAATCAAGAAGATCTGTTAAACTCCTTCAAGAGATTGAAGTTTACACTTGCATACATCTCGGAAAAGAGGAGGACCTTAAATCTATATTCTCTGTGGATGATGAACCTAGTGAAGAAACTCTTTTCTCTCTAGATATCTATGAAGATCAAGGCAATCATAACTATCAAATTTCAGAACCAGAGATCGAAGCTCGAGAGGAGATCAACGCACTCGCAGTCGTTCCTCAAGTAGAACTCAAAGTCTATTCATCCAAATGGGATCGACCGATTCGAGTTATTGCTTTTATCGACACTGGAGCTGCTTCCTCACTCATAAATCCTGCTGTTCTTCCTGAAGATCAATGGGTTCCGCACTTTAAGGAATTCAACACTGCATCAAATGGAATTCTGACTACCACTATCATCACAAAGCATCCGGTCACAATCGAGTTCTTTCCAGGATTGAAGTACAGGGCCAAGGTGATAGGAACTGATGTACCAGGAAAAGATCTTATAGTTGGATTCTACATTTACAGACAACTCAAAGATCAACTCCAGATCAAGGCTAACGGGATAGCTTTTAAGAAGAAATTCAAACCTTATTCTGAGACTCCAAGGCTATTCAAAATCACCAATGACGAACAAATCAAAGAGATTGAGCAAAATCTCATTGAAACTCATGTGCTGAATCCCGCAAGGATTTCATGAAGAAAGGGAAAAGCCCGTTATGGAAAAATGAACAATTTGTTTTCATGTTCCCTTTAAAAAAGAGTGAAAACAGCAATCCAACAAAATCAAGTCATTCAGGCATGAATCCAGATCATCTCCAGCTTGCAAATAAACAATGTGAAGAACTTTTGGAATTTGATCTAATGGAGCCATCCGATTCACAGTGGGCATGCGAAGCATTCTATGTCAATAAAAGAGCTGAGCAGACAAGAGGAGAACTCAGGTTAGTCATTGATTACCGGCCACTTAACTATTTCCTCCAAGATGATAAATTCCCTATCGCAAATGAACTCACTCTTTTCTCCCACTAAGCCAAGGCCAAATATTTTTCCAAGTTTGATTTAAAATATGGATTTTGGTAATTGGGAATTCACCCTGAAGAAAGACCCAAAACTGGTTTTTGCATCCCCGATCATCGATTCCCATGGAAGGTCATGCCCTTCGGATTAAAGAATGCACCCTCCTTGTTCCAAAAATCCATGACAAAAATATTCCAGCCCATCCTCCATACCTCTTTGGTTTACATTGATGACATCCTGTTATTTAGCAATACAATGGAGGAACATGTCATTTTGCTTCGTCAGTTTGAGGCATTAATAACACAATACGGAATCATGCTTTCAGCAAAAAAGATGGTTCTTGCACAGAAGGAGATTGATTTTCTTGGAATGCATTTTATCCAAGGTGCATACAGTCCAGGGCCACATATATGTCAAAAACTGCTCAACTTTCCAGATACCAACTTCACAACAAAGAAAATCCAACAGTTCTTGGGTATAGTAAATTATGTGAGAGATTTCATACCAAATATTTCTACATGCATTTCTCCACTTACAGACATGCTCAAGAAAAATGCTCCATCATGGGGAAAGAAGCAAGATGAAGCAGTCAGGGAGATAAAGGAGATTTCAAAAAATGTCAAGTCCCTCTACATCCCTTCAGACGGTAAGAAAATACTACAGACTGATGCCAGCAATGAATACTGGAGTGCCGTTCTATTTGAAGAAAAAGATGGCCAGAGAAAAATATGTGGATATGCTAGCGGAAGGTTCAAAGAGGCGGAGCAACATTATCACTCCACATTCAAGGAAATACTTGCAGTAAAAAATGGAATCAAGAAATTCAATTTTTTCCTGATTCACACAGAATTTCTGATAGAAATGGATATGAAGGCTTTCCCAAAGATGATCCAGTTGAATGCAAAAATTATTCCCGATCCGCAAATTCTCAGGTGGGATCAATGTTTCTCTCCATACAAGTTCCAAGTCAAGCACCTCAAAGGAAAGGATAATATTCTCGCAGATTTTCTATCTCGACCAGAAGAATTTTCAAACAGATTTTCCTCGGCCAAGCTGAATCCTAAGCAAAACCTAACAATTAAGATTTTCATGTTCTCAAATATATCAGGAAAAAGTTCATTGAAGCCAACAGATCATCCACCAGAGTTGTTCAACCTCATGGATCCCTTTGATCCGTCAATTATTATGGAAAGAAGGACTTATTATGAGCTACAAGTTTTCCGGCAACACGGAGGATCAATTCTCAAGCCATATGGGGTCAATCCAGAATATCCTTTCTGCCATATATTCATAGCTCAAGCGAAGGATTTTCTACAAGAATTATTATGGTTTTTCTGGTACCTATGCCATCAGTACTACATTTTCATGGAATTCAAGTGCAATGTCTTCAAAGATTTTGACAACATTGAACCAGCTCTTAAAGTATTTCTATTATGGTTCAAGCCTAGAAGATATTGGATAAAATGTTTCAATGATTCCTACAATGCAANGTAACAACATTGAACCAGCTCTTAATGTGTTTCTATTATTGTTCAAGCCTAGTAGATACTGGATAAAATGTTTCAATGATTCCTTCAATACAAAGGTATTCATGTTTCACAGGCCAGTGAAGATCATTAATGGAAAAGTCCAGGCACAAGCAGAAGCGTCATTCTGGTGGAAACTTCCCGTGTCTATTTTATCCATGGAAGAAGAATACAGTGAAGCACCGAGATTTATCTTCCAGCAAAACAGGTGCATCCTGAAATAAATATGGCCAAAAGATTGGGCAAGTTGGAATTATACCAACAGTCATCCTCACTGGGAAAAAGTACGAGAAGCAGCAAAAGAATATCAAACTCCATATGAAATCATCCGGGAAAAGATCATGCAAGACCTCTCCAGATTAAGGTTACGAATCACATCCTACAATCCAAAAGAGAAGGAACATGCCGAGAAAGAACCGACAAATTCCAAGCGTTACTATACAAGATCTCTGAAAAGATGCCTTGAGGACAAACCAGGAAGATCAATTATCTAAATCCTTGTTAATCCCACCATAATCCTATATAACCTACCAAAAATCCTAAAAAATCATCTACCCATGCCAAGACAAAATTTCACATCCTTCCAAACTTGTTGGGTCCCACTTTCACATGCCTCCACATGCTTCGTCACATGCAACACACTATTTTCACATGCTCCCACAACCTGTCACATGCCAAAACCATGTATATTTCACCCCTGTCACATGTTTCCAGGAGATTTTAGTTTGTTTTTCCTAAGGTCCTTCACATGTAAAAAGGGACCCATTTGTAGGTAAGTTTGCCATGTAAGATAGGTTTATTTTAATGCAGGTTTGTCTTGTAATAACCTCCTAGTCCTATATAAAGGAGGTCTAGTAGTAGTTGTAAGATCAACTTGTAACCTTTCTAAATCTTTGTGCTATACTACATATGAGTTCCTTCTAAATTTCCTTCTTGATTCTTTCTTTCGAATGGATGGAAAGGCCGGTCCATATATGAAAATAGAGTAATAATACTCTAAGAAAGTTAGCTTGTTGTAGTACGAATATTTTATGAGTTTTATCAGTTGGGTTGATTGTAGTACAAAAGTTTTCTGAGTTGTGTAGCTTGGCAAGCCTTCCCTTATGGGTTGTTGAAGCCAACCCCTTTGTTAGGAAAGCTTTTGCGACTACAAGCAAATTACCTGTTAGTGTAGCTTTGCAATAGCCAACCCTTTTTTTAGAAAAACTTTCGTATCTATGATATAGTTTGATTTCTTGGGGTCCCTTTCTCTGTTCATCATACAGTGGTATCAGAGCCAGCCCATCCTTTCGGAAGGAGGAACAATTTACTAAATATGTCTGAGTGTTTTCACTCATCCTCTTCCCTAGCAAAGATGAATATGTCTCCTACTCTATATGATGTCCAAAAAATATGATTACCTCTCTGAAGTTGATATCCTACCCGATGAACAGAAAGTATCTTCCACTGAACTACCCCTTATAAACCCTTACTCAGCTTTTGCCAAAAAATCATTTGCACGATGGACCCAAATCTGTTCCTTAGTCCAACACAAACCAAAAGGAATCAAAGAATATGTTGCTGCTTCAAAACTTGACCAGCATCCTATTATTGCTACTCGAGAGGAACATTTTATTACCCTCCAAATTCCAGATGATTTTCCCAAACAATGGAGAGATCATGGTTTCACCCATATCCATTTTGGTGCTATCCGAATTGCTCTCACTTATCATGGAAGAAAAGGTCAACCTGTTGTTGCCCGACTTTCTCTTCTAGATACAAGATACTTGGAGTACCAACATGCAAATTTGGGTACTGCGGAAGTTACCTTAAATGCAGGGACTGTCTTCATAACTATTTTTCCAAATTTCAACATGTCCCTTTTTGATCCATACTTAACTGAAGCACTAAAAATCCAAGTCCAAATTCAAGGTGCCCCACAAGCCAAATATTCTATCCAAGCCACTCTTAATCACCAAATGGCGTGGAGGGTCCAATATTATGCCATGGATCTATGCCTTCCCGGAGGAGAAAATGCTTTACTTTTGAATATTGATGCTACCAAAGGAAACACCATGTGCACCCAAATACCCAGACAAATTTCTAGAGATGAGCTTATCAAAATTCTTCCCGATTCCTTGATCACAAATTATGAAAAGTTAAGGGAATCAGAAGAACCTCTACAATTTGGTGAGCCAAGTTTTACCAAAAGAAATGATAAAACCGTTTCCATAAGTTTTGACCATTCCCATCTCAAGAAACCAAATAAAACCATCTTTTCTTGCCAAATGATCCAAACCAAAGACAAATATCCTGACCCTGACCCTGACCCTGAAAGAGAAATTTTCTGGAATATACAAAGCATCATGGAAGAACATGACTTGTACAAAAATGCCCCTTTACGGGACACTGCCCTTAGGATCTCGATTGCGATTGCCAAGATTGTTTGGAAGATCCAATTGGAGAATATGATGAACACCACCAGCGTCACTGGGAAAGATTTGGCCTCGACGAGCCTAAACAAAAATCCAAGAAAAAGGGGAAAACTACTGAAAAGCAATTCCAAGCCAGATATGAAAATAAAGACCCTTCAATTGGTTCATTAAGCCGTCCAGGTAAATATGAATTTCTTGTCAGCTACAAACCCCAAGAATGGCAAAAATTACTAGAAAAATTCACTCCAAGTTGGGAAGATAGTGAAAACACCCCAGAATCCAAAAAGCCACCTGAACTAAAACTCCATCAATCCAAAAATCCACACACCCACAAATATTCATGATGAGCCCTTCAAGTTCCAGCCATACCCAATATTTTCCTCCACTCCAACCTTTTGAAAAAGAAGGTATCAGCCATGCTCCAAAAATCCCCAAGAAAAACATAATATTACCTTCTGGAGAAANAAGCCATTCTCCAAAAATCCCCAAGAAAAACATAGTACTACCTTCTGGAGAAAAACCCCCAATAAGTGACATTGAGGCAACAACGAACTAGAAGTCAGAAAATTCCATCTGCCAAAACAAAGTGCTCAATAATATTCGCAACACCATAAAAAATGTGGCCCATACATAAAACAAGTTAATAAGCAAAGTGGAAACAATTGAGAAAAAGGTGGAGCAGACATCGTCTCAGCATGCAGGACTAATTAAGTCCTTGGATCTAAGATTGGCAAATTTACAATATGAGATTTGTCCGCCAGAAACTTCACTTTTCCAGTTCTTTTAACAACAACAAAAAGAGACGATTTCACTAAAGGAACAGATCCAACTTTTGAGAAATGATCGTTTTGAGTCACAAAAACCCCCACTTTTCTCTGCAAAACCTACCTTCTACCCCATGTCAACACAAGCATATTCCCCACCAAAAATGGACAACACCTTTTCTACTTTTCCTACTACCTCACACCATCCTATCTCTTTCATCCAACCCNATCGTCTCAGCATGCAGGACTAATCAAAGCCTTGGAGCTAAGATTGGCAAATTTACAATATGAGATTTGTCCGCCAGGAACTTCACTTTTCCAGTTCTTTCAACAACAACAAAAAGAGACGATTTCACTCAAGGAACAGATCCAACTTTTGAGAAATGATCGTTTTGAGTCACAAAAAACTCCACTTTTCTCTTCAAAACCTACCTTCTACCCCATGTCAACACAAGCATATTCCCCACCAAAAATGGACAACACCTTTTCTACTTTTCCTACTACCTCACACCATCCTATCTCTTTCATCCAACCCTCAAAAGAAGAAACTGAATTCGACATTGCAAAAATGGTTTGGGAAAGGAAAGATGCACTTGCAGCCAAGAAACAAACAAAGAAAAGGCGAGACCAAGGAGAAAGTTCAAAGGGGTCCAACCGTGAAAATCTAATGATTTTTGATCAGAAGATTCTGGACTTCTATGTCTCCCAGCAAAGAAACATGTCAGAAAGAGATACTACATGGTCAGAATCTCTAAATTCCTCTTACAATGATACAATGGAATAAAGCTCTTAATCAAGCAATGATTCCACAGAAAAATCTTTCGAAGAAGATGATCCCCCGATATTTGTGAGCCAACCAAGAGACCCTGAAATATCTTAAGTAGAGGAGGATTAAGAAGGCATGACGGGTGAACCGATACCAGAAAGAAGACAGGAACCCGTGGCGTCAAAACCAGTTAGAACTGGCTTCCATACTTTCACTTTAGACGGCATCAAAGTTTCAAAATGGCCTCAAAGAATCCAAGACTTCTATACTTGGATGGTGACCAAAAATTTGGTGGAACGAGAAAAGTATATCATCCTGTCAGAACTAACTTCACGGTTCTCAGGAATCCTTAGGGATTTGTGGAACTCGCTTGGGATTCAAGACAAAAATACTTTTCTTACATCCCAGGATTTTGCCTTCAACATCAGAATCCTACATGATGTTTTCTGCAGAGATACTTTCCAAATACAGGAGAAAATGCGAAGACAACTCTTCGAGATAAAGTGTGAGTCACTCGACAGAAACTACATTGACAGGCATTTTCAAAAAATAGCACAGATATACTTTGAAATCAGTTGAGACATCAACCTAAAGCAAGCCTTTGTTTTTTCCCTTCCAAAGATGTTAGCAAGCCGAACCATGACCATCATTGAAGAATAGTTTCAATCAATAACGGTCCCACAAGTCGGCTACATCAGACAAGCTATTTTTGTAGCACTGGAAGACATTTGCGCAAAGCGCTCAGCCCTAAAACAAATTATCCAACACAATCCAATGCTTGACAAAGCATGTCGCAGATCCGACCTGATCACTGGATCAGGATGTTTCTGCAAAACATCTAAGCGACACAAAGGATTCAGGAGTTTCATTGGACAAGAATTCTAGATGGAAAACCAAGGTCCAAGAGACACACAAAATATTTCAGACGTAGAAGGCCAGGAAATTTTCACAAGAAGAACAGATGCTTTATTTGCGACAAGATTGGACATTTTGCAAAAATCTGTCTACAATCAAGAAGATCTGTTAAACTCCTTCAAGAGATTGATGATTACACTGGCATACATCTCGGAAAAGAGGAGGACCTTCAATCTATATTCTCAGTGGATGATGAACCTAGTGAAGAACTCTTTTCTCTCTGGATATCTTTGAAGATCAAGGCAATGATAACTATCAAATTTCAGAACCATAGATCGAAGCCCGAGAGGAGATCAAGGCACGTGCATATTTTCCTCAAGTAGAACTCAAAGTCTATTCATCCAAATGGGATCGACTGATTTGAGTAATCGCTTTCATCGACACTGGAGCTGCCTCCTCACTCATAAATCCTGCTGTTCTTCCTGAAGATCAATGGGTGCCGCACTTTAAGGATTTCAACACTGCATCAAATGGAATTCTGACTACCACTGTCATCACAAAGCATCCGGTCACAATCGAGTTCTTTCCAGGATTGAAGTACAGGGCCAAGCTTATAGGATCAGATGTACCAGGAAAAGATCTTATCGTTGAATTCGATATTTAGAGACAACTCAAAGATCAACTCCAGATCAAGGCAAACGGGATAGCTTTTAAGAAGTAGTTCAAACCTTATTCTGAGATTCCAAGGCTATTCCAAATCACTAACGACGAACAAATCAAGGAGATTGAGAAACCACTCATTGAAAACTCATGTGTTGAATCCAACAAGGATTTCATGAAGAACGGGAAAAGCCCGTTATGGAAAAATGGATTATTTTTCATCAAGCTCCCTTTCAAGAAGAATGAAAATATCAATCCAACAAAAGCAAGTCATTCAGGCATGAATCCAGATCATCTCCAGCTTGCAAAGAAAGAATGTGAAGAACTTTTGGAATTTGATCTAATAGAGCCATCCGATTCACAGTGGGCATGCGAAGCATTCTATGTCAATAAAAGAGCTGAGCAAACAAGAGGAAAACTCAGGTTAGTCATTAATTACCAGCCACTTAACCATTTCCTCCAAGATGATAAATTCCCTATTCCAAATAAACTCACTCTTTTCTCCCACTTAGCCAAGGCCAAATATTTTTCCAAGTTTGATTTAAAATCTGGATTTTGGCAATTGGGAATTCNTGCATGCGAAGCATTCTATGTCAGTGAAAGAGCTGAGCAGACAAGAGGAGAACTCAGGTTAATCATTGATTACCGGCCACTTAACTATTTCCTCCAAGATGATAAATTCCCTATCGCAAATGAACTCACTCTTTTCTCCAACTAAGCTAAGGCCAAATATTTTTCCAAGTTTGATTTAAAATCTGGATTTTGGCAATTGGGAATTCACCCTGAAGAAAGACCCAAAACTGGTTTTTGCATCCCCGATCATCAATTCCAACGGAAGGTCATGCCCTTCGGATTAAAGAATGCACCCTCCTTGTTCCAAAAAGCCATGACAAAAATATTCCAGCCCATCCTCCATACCTCTTTGGTTTACATTGATGACATCTTGTTATTTAGCAATACAATGGAGGAACATGTCATTTTGCTTCGTCAGTTTGAGGCATTAATAACACAATACGGAATCATGCTTTCAGCAAAAAAGATGGTTCTTGCACAGAAGGAGATTGATTTTCTTGGAATGCATTTTATCCAAGGTGCATACAGTCCATGGCCACATATATGTCAAGAACTGCTTAAGTTTCCAGATACCAGCTTCACAACAAAGCAAATTCATTAGTTCTTGGGTATAGTAAATTATGTGAGAGATTTCATACCAAATATTTCTACATACATTTCTCCACTTACAGACATGCTCAAGAAAAATGCTCCATCATGGGGAAAGAAGCAAGATGAAGCAGTCAGGGAGATAAAGGAGATTTCAAAAAATGTCAAGTCCCTCTACATCCCTTCAGACGGTAAGAAAATACTACAGACTGATGCCAGCAGTGAATACTGGAGTGCCTTTCTGTTTGAAGAAAAAGATGGCCAGAGAAAAATATGCGGATATGCCAGCGGAAGGTTCAAAGAGGCAGAGCAACATTATCACTCCACATTCAAGGAAATACTTGTAGTAAAAATGGAATCAAGAAATTCAATTTTTTCCTGATTCACACAGAATCTCTGATAGAAATGGATATGAAGGCTTTCCCAAAGATGATCCAGCTGAATGCAAAAATTATTCCCGATCCGCAAATTCTCAGGTGGGATCAATGGTTCTCTCCATACAAGTTCCAAGTCAAGCACCTCCAAGGAAATGATGATATTATCGCAGATTTTCTATCTCGACCAGAAGAATTTTCAAAGAGATTTTCCTCGGCAAAGATGAAGCTTAAGCAAAACCTAACCAATCAGATTTTCATGTTCTCAAATATATCAAGAGCAAGTTCATTGAAGCCAACAGATCATCCACCATAGTTGTTCAACCTCATGGATCCCTTTGATCTGTCAATTATTATGGAAAGAAGGACTTATTATGAGCTACAAGTTTTCCGGCAACACGGAGGATCAATTCTCAAGCCATATGGGGTCAATCCAGAATATCCTTTCTGCCATATATTCATAGCTCAAGCNTAAGTTTTCCGGCAACATGGAGGATCAATTCTCTAGCCATATAGGGTCAATCAAGAATATCCTTTCTGCCATATATTCATATTTCAAGCGAAGGATTTTCCACAAGAATTATTATGGTTTTTCTGGTACCTATGCCATCAGTACTACATTTTCATGGAATTCAAGTGCAATGTCTTCAAAGACTTTGAAAACATTGAACCAACTCTTAAAGTGTTTCTATTATTATTCAAGCCTAGAATATTTGATAAAAATTTTCAACGATTCCTACAATGCAAAGGTATTCATGTTTCACAGGCCAGTGAAGATCATTAATGGAAAAGTCCAGGCACAAGCAGAAGCGTCATTCTGGTGGAAACTTCCCGTGTCTATTTTATCCATGGAAGAAGAATAAAGTGAAGCACAGAGAGTTATCTTCCAACAAAACAGGTGCATCCTGAAATAAATATGGCAAAAAGATTGGGCAAGTTGGAATTATACCAACAATCATCCTCACTGGGAAAAAGTCCAAGAAGCAACAAAAGAATATCAAACTCCGTATGAAATCATCCGAGAAAAGATCACGCAAGACATCTCCAGATTAAGGTTACGGATCACATCCTACAATCCAAAGGACAAGGAACATGCCGAGAAATAACTGACAAATCCAGGAGTTACTATACAAGATCTCTGAAAATATGCCTAGAAGACAAACCAGGAAGATCAACTATCTAAATCCTTGTTAATCCCACCACAATCCTATATTACCTACCAAAAAACCCTAAAAAATCATCTACCCATGCCAAGACAAAATTTCACATCCTTCCAAACAAGCTGGGTCCCACTTTCACATGCCTTCAAATGTTTTCACATGCCTCCACATGCTTCGTCACATGCAACACACTATTTTCACATGCTCCCACAACCTGTCACATGCCAAAACCATGTATATTTCACCCCTGTCACATGTTTCCAGATGCTTTTAGTTGGTTTTTCCTAAGGTCCTTCATATGTAAAAAAGGACCCACTTGTAGATAAGTTTCCCATGTAAGATAGGTTTATTTTAATGCATGTTTGTCTTGTATTAACCTCCTAGTCCTATATAAAGGAGGTATTATAGTAGTTGTAAGATCATCTTGTAACCTTTCTAAATCTTTGTGATATACTACATATGAGTTCCTTATAAATTTCCTTCTTGTTCTTTCTTTCGAATTGATGGAACGGGCGGTCCATTTATGAAAATAGAGTAAGAATACTCTAAGAAAGTTAGCTTGTTGTAGTCCGAATGTTTTCTGAGTTTTAACAGTTGGATTGATTGTAGTACAAAAGTTTTCTGAGTTGTGTAGCTTGGCAAGCCGTCCCTTATGGGTTGTTGAAGCCAGCCCCTTTTGTAGGAAAACTTTCGTATCTATGATATAGTTTGCTTTCTTGGAGTCTCTCTCTCTGTTCATCATCTATTCTTGCTATTCGAGAGGAACATTTTATTACCCTCCATATTCCAGATGATTTTCCAAGACAATGGAGAGATCATGGTTTCACCCATATCCATTTTGGTGCTATCCGAATTGCTCTCACTTAGCATGGAAGAAAAGGTCAACCTGTTGTTGCCCGATTTTCTCTTCTAGATACAAGATACTTGGAGTACCAACATGCAAATTTGGGTACTGCAGAAATTACCTTGAATGCAGGGACTGTCTTCATAACAATCTTTCCAAATTTCAACATGTCCCTTTTTGACCCATACTTAACCGAAGCACTAAAAATCCAAGTCCAAATTCAAGGTGCCCCACAAGCCAAAGATTTTATCCAAGCCACTCTTTATCACCAAATGGCGTGGCGGGTCCAATATCATGCCATGGATCTATGCCTTCCCGGAGGAGAAAATGCTCTACTCTTAAATATTGATGCTACCAAAGGAAAAACCTTGTGCACCCAAATACCAGACAAATTTCGAGAGATGAGCTTGTTAAAATTCTTCCCGATTCCTGGATCACAAATTATGAAAAGTTAAGGGAACCAAAAGAACCTCTACAATTTGGTGAGCCAAGTTTTACCAAAAGAAATGATAAAACCGTTTCCATAAGTTTTGACCATTCCCATCTCAAGAAACCAAATAAAACCATCTTTTCTTGCCAAATGATCCAACCAAAAGACAAATATCCTGACCCTGACCCTGAAAGAGAACTTTTCTGGAATATACAAACCACCATGGAAGAACATGACTGGTGTCAACATTTCGACAAAGAAGGCAAAGGAGTTTGGTGATACAAATGCCCCTTTACGGGACACTGCCCTTGGGATCTCGATTGTGATTGCCAAGATTGTTTGGAAGATACAATTGGAGAATATGATGAACACCACAAGCGTCACTAGGAAAGATTTGGCCTCAACGAGCCCAAACAAAAATCCAAGAAAAAGGGGAAAGCTACTGAAAAGCAATTCCAAGCCAGATATGAAAATAAAGACCCTTCAATTGGTTCATTGAGCCGTCCAGGTAAATATAATTTCTTGTCAGCTACAAACCCCTAGAATGGCAAAAATTACCAGAAAAATTCACTCCAAGTTGGGAAGATAGTGAAATCACCCCAGAATCCAGAAAGCCACCTGAACCTAAAACTCCATCAACCCAAAAATCCACACACCCACAAATATTCATGATGAGCCCTTAAAGTTCCAGCCATACCCAATATTTTCCTCCACTCCAACCTTTTGAAAAAGAAGGTATCAGCCTTGCTCATAAAATCCCCAAGAAAAACATAGTACTACCTTATGGAGAAAAACCCCCAACAAGTGACATTGAGGTTACAATGAACTGGAAATCGGAAAATTCCATCTGCCAAAACAAAGTGCTCAATAATATTGGCAACACCATAAAAAACGTGGCCCATACACAAAACAAGTTAATGAGCAAAGTGGAAACAATTGAGAAAAAAGTGGAGCAGACATCGTCTCAACATGCAGGACTAATCAAAGCCTTGGAGCTAAGATTGGCAAATTTACAATATGAGATTTGTCCGCCGTGAACTTTACTTTTCCAGTTCTTTCAACAATTACAAAAGGAGACGATTTCACTTAAGGAACAGATCCAACTTTTGAGAAATGATCGTTTTGAGTCACAGAAAACCCCACTTTTCTCTGCAAAACCTACCTTCTACCCCATGTCAACACAAGCATATTCCCCACCAAAAATGGACAACACCTTTTCTACTTTTCCTACTACCTCACACCATCCTATCTCTTTCATCCAACCCTCAAAAGAAGAAACTGAATTCGACATTGCAAAAATGGTTTGCGAAAGGAAAGATTCTCTTGCAGCCAAGAAACAAACAAAGAAAAAGCGAGACCAAGGAGAAAGTTCAAAAGGGTCCAACCCTGAAAATCTAATGATTTCTGATAAGAAGATTCCAGAATTCTATGTCTCCCAGCCAAGAAACATGTCAGAAGGAGATACTACATGGTCAGAATCTCTAAATTCCTCTGACAATGATACAATGGAAGAAAGCTCTCAATCAAGCAATGATTCCACAAAAAACTCTTCCGAAGAAGATGATCCCCCGATATTTGTGAGCCAACCAAGAGACCCTGAAATATCTGAAGTAGAGGAGGATCAAGAAGGCATGACGGGTGAACCAATACCAGAAAGAAGACAGGAACCCATGGCGTCAAAACCAGTTGGAACTGGCTTCCACACTTTCACCTTAGACGACGTCAAAGTTTCAAAATGGCCTCAAAGAATCCAAGACTTCTATACTTGGATGGTGACCAAAAATTTGGTGGAACGAGAAAAGTATATCATCCTGTCAGAACTAACTTCACGGTTCTCAGGAATCCTTAGGGATTGGTGGAATTCACTTGGGATTCAAGATAAAAATACTTTTCTTACATCCCAGGATTTTGCCTTCAACATCAGAATCCTACATGAAGTTTTCTGCGGAGATACTAGCCAAAGACAGGAGAAAATGCGAAGACAACTCTTCGAGATGAAGTGTGTGTCACTCGAAAGAAATAACATTGACAGGCATCTTCAAAAAATGGCAAAGATATACTTTGAAATCGGTGGAGACATCAACCTAAAGAAAGCCTTTGTTTCTTCCCTTCCAAAGATGTTAGCAAGCCGAACCATGACCATCATTGAAGAAGAGTTTCAATAACAGTCCCATAAGTCGGCTACATTAGACAAGATATTTTTATAGCACTGAAGGACATTTGTACAATCAACCCTAAAACAAATTATCCAACACAATCCAGCGCTTGACAAAGCTTGTCGCAGATCTGACCTGCACTAGATCAGGATGTCCCTACAAAACATCTAGGCGACACAAAGGATTCAGGAGTTTCAGATGGCCAATAATTCCAGATGGAAAACCAAGGTCCAAGAGACTCACAAAATATTTCAGACGTAGAAGGCCTGGAAATTTTCACAAGAAGAACATATGCTTTATTTGTCACAAGATTGGACATTTCGCAAAAAACTGTCCTCAATCAAGAAGATCTGTTAAACTTCTTCAAGAGATTGAAGATTACATTGGCATACATCTCGAAAAAGAGGAGGACCTTGAATCCATATTCTCTATGGATGATGAACCTAGTGAAGAAACTCTTTTCTCTCTGGATATCTATGAAGATCAAGCCAATGATAACCATCAAATTTCAGAACCAGAGATCGAAGCCCGAGAGGAGATCAACGCACTCGCAGTCATTCCTCAAGTAGAACTCAAATTCTATTCATCCAAATGGGATCGACCGATTCGAGTTATCGCTTTCATCTACACTAGAGCTGATTCCTCACTCATAAATCCTATTGTTCTTCCTGAAAATTAATGGGTGCCGCACTTTAAGGATTTCAAAACTGCATCAAATGGAATTTTGACTACCACTTTCATCACAAAACATCCGGTCACAATCGAGTTCTTTCCAGGATTGAAGTACAGGGCCAAGCTGATAGGATCTGATGTACCAGGAAAAGATCTTATCGTTGGATTCGACATTTAGAGACAAATCAAAGATCAACTCCAGATCAAGGCTAACGAGATAGCTTTTAAGAAGTAGTTCAAACCTTATTCTGAGATTCCAAGGCTATTCCAAATCACCAACGACGAACAAATCAAGGAGATTGAGCAAAATCTCATTGAAAACTCATGTGTTGAATCCCACAATGATTTCATGAAGAAAGGGAAAAGCCCGTTATGGAAAAATGAACAATTTTTCATCAAGCTCCCTTTCAAGAAGAATGAAAACATCAATCCAACAAAAGCAAGTCATTCAGGCATGCATCCAGATCATCTCCAGCTTGCAAAGAAAGAATGTGAAGGACTTTCCGAATTTGATCTAATAGAGCCATCCGATTCACAGTGGGCATGCGAAGCATTCTATGTCAATGAAAGAGCTGAGCAGACAAGAGGAAAACTTAGGTTAGTCATTAATTACCAGCCACTTAACCATTTCCTCCAAGATTATAAATTCCTTATCCAAAATAAAGTCACTCTTTTCTCCCACTTAGCCAAGGCCAAATGTTTTTCCAAGTTTGATTTAAAATCTGAATTTTGGCAATTGGGAATTCACCCTGAAGAAAGACCCAAATTTTTTTTTTGCATCCCCGATCATCACTTCCAGTGGAAGTTCATGCCGTTCGGATTAAAGACTGCACCCTCCTTGTTCCAAAAAGCCATGATAAAAATATTCCAGCCCATCCTCCATACCTCTTTGGTTTACATTGATGACATCCTATTATTTAGAAATACATTGGAGGAACATGTCAATTTGCTCCGTTAGTTTGAGGCATTGATAACACAATACGGGATTATGCTTTCAGCAAAAAAGATGGTTCTTGCACAGAAGGAGATTGATTTTCTTGGAATGCATTTTATCCAAGGTGCATACAGTCCAGGGCCACATAAATGTCAAGAACTGCTCAAGTTTTGCAGATACCAGCTTCACAACAAAGCAAATCCAATAATTCTTGGGTATAGTAAATTATATGAGAGATTTCATACCAAATGTTTCTACATACATTTCTCCACTTACAGACATGATCAAGAAAAATGCTCCATCATGGGGAAAGAATAAATATGAAGCAGTCAGGGAAATAAAGGAGATTTCAAAAAATGTCAAGTCCCTCTACATTTCTTCAGACGGTAAGAAAATACTGCAAACTGATGCCAACAATGAATACTGGAGTGCCGTTCTTGTTGAAGAAAAAGATGGCCAGAGAAAAATATGCGGATATGCTAGCGGAAGGTTCAAAGAGGCGGAGCAACATTATCACTCCACATTCAAGAAAATACTTGCAGTAAAAAATGGAATCAAGAAATTCAATTTTTTCTTGATTCACACAAAATCTCTGATAGAAATGGATATGAAGGCTTTCCCAAAGATGATCCAGTTGAATGCAAAAATTATTCCCAATTCGCAAATTCTCAGGTGGGCTCAATGGTTCTCTCCTTACAAGTTCCAAGTCAAGAACCTCCAAGGAAAGGATAATATTCTCGCAGATTTTCTATCTCGACCAGAAGAATTTTCAAAGAGATTGTCCTCTGCAAAGATGAATCCTAAACAAAACCTAACCAATAAGATTTTCATGTTCTCAAATATATCAGGAACAAGTTCATTGAAGACAACAGATCATCCACTAGAGTTGTTCAACCTCATGGATCCCTTTGATCCGTCAATTATTATGGAAAGAAGGACTTATTATGAGCTTCAAGTTTTCCGGCAACGTGAATGATCAATTCTCAAGACATATGGGGTCAATCCAGAATATCCTTTCTGCCTTATATTCATAGCTCAAGCGAAGGATTTTCATCAAGAATTATTATGGTTTTTCTGGTACCTATGCCATAAATACTACATCTTCATGGAACTCAAGTATAATGTCTTCAAAGATTTTGACAACATTGAAACATCTCTTAAAGTGTTTCTATTATGGTTCAAGCCTAGAAGATATTGGATAAAATATTTCAATGATTCCTACAATTCAAAGGTATTCATGTTTCACAGGACAGTGAATATCATTAATGGAAAAGTCCAGGCACAAGCAGAAGTGTCATTCTGGTGGAAACTTCCCGTGTTTATTTTCTCCATGGAAGAAGAATACAGTGAAGTACAGAGAGTTATCTTCCAGCAAAACAGGTGCATCCTGAAAGAAATATGGCCAAAAAATTTGGCAAGTTAGATTTATACCAACAATCATCTTCACTGGGAAAAAGTCTGAGAAACAGCAAAAGAATATCAAACTCCGTATGAAATCATCCGGGAAAAGATCACGCAAAACATCTCCAGATTAAGGTTACGGATCATATCTTACAATCCAAAGGATAAGGAACATGCCGAGAAAGAACCGACAAATTCCAGGTGTTACTTTACAAGATCTCTGAAAAGATGCCTAGAAGACAAACCAGGAAGATCAATTATCTAAATCCTTGTTAATCCCACCATAATCCTATATTACCTACCAAAAAACCCTAAAAAAATCATCTACCCATGCCAAGACAAAATTTCACATCCTTCCAAACCAGCTTGGTCCCACTTTCACATGCCTTCACATGTTTTCACATGCCTCCACATGCTTCGTCACATGCAGCACACTATTTCACATGCTCCCACAACCTGTCACATACCAAAACCATGTATATTTCACCCATGTCACATGTTTCCAGGATATTTTAGTTTGTTTTTCCTAAGGTCCTTCACATGTAAAAAGGGACCCACTTGTAGATAAGTTTGCCATGTAAGATAGGTTTATTTTAATGCAGGTTTGTCTTGTAATAACCTCCTAGTCCTATATAAAGGAGGTCTAGTAGTAGTTGTAAGATCAGCTTGTAACCTTTCTAAATCTTTGTGCTATACTACATATGAGTTCCTTCTAAACTTCCTTCTTGTTCTTTCTTTCGAATGGATGGAACGGCCGGTCCAGGTATGAAAATAGAGTAAGAATACTCTAAGAAAGTTATCTTGTTGTAGTATGAATATTTTCTGAGTTTTAACAGTTGGATTGATTGTAGTACCAAAATTTTCTGAGTTGTGTAGCTTGGCAAGCCGTCCCTTATGGGTTGTTGAAGCGAACCCATTTGGTAGGAAAACTTTTGCGACTACAAGCAAATTAACTGTTAGTGTTGCTTGGCAATAGCCAGCCCTTTTGTAGGAAAACTTTTGCGACTACAAGCAAATTAACTGTTAGTGTTGCTTGGCAATAGCCAGCCCTTTTGTAGGAAAACTTTTTATATCTATGATATAGTTTGCTTTCTTGGAATCTCTTTCTCTGTTCATCATACTGTGGTATCGGTTCACCCATCATGCCTTCTTTATCCTCCTCTACTTCAGATATTTTTGGGTCTCTTGGTTGGCTCACAAATATCGGGGGATCATCTTCTTCGGAAGAGTTTTTTGTGGAATCATTGCTTGATTGAAACTTTTCTTCAATGATGGTCATAGTTCGGCTTGCTAACATCTTTGGAAGGGAAGAAACAAAGGCTTGCTTTAGGTTGATGTCTCCACCGATTTCAAAGTATATCTTTGCCATTTTTTGAAAATGTCTGTCGATGTCATTTCTTTCGATTGACACACACTTCATGTTGAAGAGTTGTCTTCATATTTTCTCCTGTCTTTGGCTAGTATCTCCGCAGAAAACTTCATGTAGGATTCTGATGTTGAAGGCAAAATCCTGGGATGTAAGAAAAGTATTTTTATCTTGAATCCCAAGTGAATTCCACCAATCCCTAAGGATTCCTGAGAACCGTGAAGTTAGTTCTGACAGGATGATATACTTTTCTCGTTCCACCAAATTTTTCGTCACCATCCAAGTATAGAAGTCTTGGATCCTTTGAGGCTATTTTGAAACTCTGACGTCGTCTAAGGGGAAAGTGTGGAAGCCAGTTCTAACTGGTTTTGACGCCATGGGTTCCTGTCTTCTTTCTGGTATCGGTTCACCCATCATGCCTTCTTAATCCTCCTCTACTTCAGATATTTCTGGGTCTCTTGGTTACCTCACAAATATCGGGGGATCATCTTCTTCAGAAGAGTTTTCTGTGGAATCATTGCTTGATTGAGAGCTTTCTTCCATTGTATCATTGTCAGAGGAAATTATAGATTCTGACCATGTAGTATCTCTTTCTGACATGTTTCTTGGCTGGGAGACATAGAAGTCCAGAATCTTCTGATCAGAAATCATTAGATTTTCAGGGTTGGACCCCTTTGAACTTTCTCCTTGGTCTCGCCTTTTCTTTGTTTGTTTCTTGGCTGCAAGTGCATCTTTCCTTTCCCAAACCATTTTTGCAATGTCGNGCTTTCTCCTTGGTTTTGCCTTTTCTTTGTATGTTTCTTGGCTCCAAGAGCATCTTTCCTTTCCCAAACCATTTTCGCAATATTGAATTCAATTTCTTATTTTAAGGGTTAGGTGAAAGAGATAGGATGGTGTGAGGTAGTAGGAAAAGTAGAAAAGGTGTTGTCCATTTTTGGTGGGGAATATGCTTGTGTTGACATGGGGTAGAAGGTAGGTTTTGCAGAGAAAAGTGGGGGTTTTTGTGACTCAAAACGATCATTTCTCAAAAGTTGGATCTGTTCCTTGAGTGAAATCGTCTCTTTTTGTTGTTGTTGAAAGAACTGGAAAAGTGAAGTTCCTGGCGGACAAATCTCATATTGTAAATTTGCCAATCTTAGCTCCAAGGAATTGATTAGTCCTGCATGCTGAGACGATGTCTGCTCCACCTTTCTCTCAATTGTTTCCACTTTACTCATTAACTTGTTTTGTGTATGGGCCACGTTTTTTATGGTGTTGCGAATATTATTGAGCACTTTGTTTTGGCAGATGGAATTTTCTGATTGCCAGTTCATTGTTGCCTCAATGTCACTTGTTAGGGGGTTTTTCTCCAGAAGGTAGTACTATGTTTTTCTTGGGGATTTTTGGAGCATGGCTGATACCTTATTTTTCAAAAGTTTGGAGTGGACAAAAATCTTGGATATGGCTGGAACATGAAGGGCTCATCATGAATATTTGTCGGTGTGTGGAATTTTGGATTGATGGAGTTTTAGGTTCAGGTTACTTTTTGGATTCTGGGGTGTTTTCACTATCTTCCCAACTTGGAGTGAATTTTTCTGGTAATTTTGGCCATCCTTGGGGTTTGTAGCTGACAAGAAATTCATATTTACCTGGACGGCTTAATGAACCAATTGAAGGGTCTTTATTTTCATATCTAGCTTGGAATTGCTTTTCAGTAGCTTTCCCCTTTTTCTTGGATTTTTGTTTGGGCTCGTTGAGGACAAATCTTTCCTAGTGACGCTGGTGGTGTTCATCATATTCTTCAATTGGATCTTCCAAACAATCTTGGCAATCGCAATCGAGATCCCAAGGGCAGTGTCCCGTAAAGAGGCATTTGTACCACCAAAATCTTTTGCCTTATTTGTCGAAATGTTGACACCAGTCATGTTCTTCCATGATGCTTTGTATATTCCAGAAAATTTCTCTTTCAGGGTCAGGGTCAGGATATTTGTATTTGGGTTGGATCATTTGGCAAGAAAAGATGGTTTTATTTGGTTTTTTGAGATGGGAATGGTCAAATCTTATGGAAAGTTTTATCATTTCTTTTGGTAAAACTTGGCTCACCAAATATTAGAGGTTCTTCTGGTTCCCTTAACTTTTCATAATTTGTGATCCAGGAATCGGGAAGAATTTT
>ML318592.1:0-31652 GCA_005239505.1 Nicotiana paniculata
ATATATATATATATATATATATATATATATATATATAAGAATTTTGTCTCAAATTTGACTTGTGATAATTTTAATTCGTTTTGTGCCTTGTAAAATTTTGATATACTTCATGCCTTGTGAGTAATGTTTTTAAGACTTCGGGTTTTAGGCAACATAGCCGAAGCCAAACTAATAATGCCTTTATAGTCTAGCGAGATTTTTCTCGATCTTGAAGTAGTAAAACCCTTAGGTTTGAGTTGAGTGTGGATGGAATCTCGAACTTAATGATATAACGGCCCTTGGACTCTTGAATCAGGCCGATATGGCCTAAGAATAATGGCTTTTTCCCCTTTTCGGCTTGAAAAATTTTGTTATGCCTTAGAACAAATTTGTATTTAAACAGTTTGATACCTCTTAAGGTTTTTTGAGGGCCGATATTATCGAAGCCCTTTGATTACTTTGCCTAGGGTAACATTTTTAACCGGTTTACAAAAGAATTTGAAGGCCTATTTTCATCACGGAATTCGGACGTCTCCGATCCGCGTTAGTTTGGCCCTAGCCTTTGGGTCTGCATCTTGGCTTATTTTCCCAATAATACTTTGAACTTGTTCAAAGTGTTAGTCCCCGAGTAGGGTGGCCTTAGCCTATAAAATCGAGGGTTGCCTCTTTGAGGTCTTATGGTCTCGAAGTTTAATAGTTCGAACGCGTTAATTTTTTGGCGGCAGCCCCCGAGCATGGGGTTGATCGTTCGAAGTTTGGTTGCACTCGTCCCTTGAGCCAGTTTTCACAAGAAATCATAAGTATAGAACTTGTAAAGTAGGAATTTCATTAAGGTACAGTGTAAGGAAAAATATTTCTTTCATAGTTCATACATGCGTACATGTTTTTCCATTAGGGTTCGAGTAATATATACAGACACGGTTCATTCGACCGTTTGGTCCTGTACAAAAACTTTCTTATAAAGACCCTGTCGACATGAAGTATTTCCCTTTAGAACATAACATCAGAGGGTGATGCCCCCCAGTATTCGAGGTTGACTGTAAAGAAGCCTCGAATACTCTAAGTTAGCACGAACAATGGTTGCCTCGTTAAAAACTTTGCCGGAAAAACCCATTTGGGATAAAAATCGGTCGAAGGAAAAAAGAGTGTAACGCGTGCTTTAAGATCTAACATCTTCCTGCTTAAACAGAGCTTCACTGCCTTTGCTCGAACACCTGAAATAAGTTAGTGTAAAATGTAAACAAAAAAGGAAAAGGTCATACCTCAACAATAATATTGTTTGAGGAGTGATACGTTCTAATTATTTGGCGGTTGCTCTCCACTTATCGTACCAAGCTTGTAGGATCCCTTTGTAACGATATCGAGGACTTGATACGGTCCTTCCCAATTTGGACCAAGTTTTCCTTCATTAGGGTCTCGAGTATTAAGGGTGACTTTTCTCAGAACTAAGTCCCCGATTCTGAAGTGAGGAAGGTAATCCTCCGATTATTATACCTTTCGATGTGTTATTTTTGTGCAGCCATTCAAACGAGGGAGGCTTCCCATTATTCATCTACTAGTTCAAGGCTCGTACTCATAGCCTCGTGATTTGACTCTTCTGTTGCGTATGGAAACTTGCGCTAGGTTCTCCGACTTCAACTGGGATCAAGGATTCGGCACCGTACACTAAGGGGAAAGGTGTTGGCCCCGCTTCCTTACTTTCTATCTTGTCTAAGCTTGCTGGATTTTCCTCATCCGCTGTATTGAATCAAATTCTCAGTAGCCATACCAAAAATGAACCAATGTCAATAGAGGAGTTACAGGCGAGCAAGAAAACCCTATGGCTAAGAGGACTGCGACCGTGAAGGGAGAGATGAGCATGAATGCCCACTTTGGGATATCCCCTGGGTCGTAGTCAAATATAACCGAGGGAATAGAATGAATCGTCTCTTTTATGTGGTTAACACGGGGCCGAAAGGTTTGACGTGCGTTCCTAGCTTTGCCGGAAACACTTTGGACCAGCTCAATCTAGGAAGTTCAGAGGGTAGGAGGTATGGAGAAAGGAAAGCATCCTGGCACGTTCAATAGTGATCTTTTGGCCATTGAAAGGGAACCCAACGGTAAACCATGGTTTAATGACACCAGGGGATATATTTAACACCAAACGTATTCCAAACATGCAATGGAAAATGATAAGAAGACAATCATGAGGTTGGCAATGCAATTCGTTGCGCGGGGATGCGATTCGCCAAGCTGGGGAAAATCTTTTCCCTATCTCTCAAGGGGTTCGACTCAATACTCTTGTGTGTATCCTTTGGCCACTGGATTTTGATGTTGTTCTATAAGCTCAAAGAACTTGGGTAGAATTTCTCTCCATTTTTTCCCTTGGCATCGTTCAATCTCTTCTTCAGATTCTGAATGATGGTCTTGTTTGTCGATTCGGCCTGTCCGTTCCCACTAGGATGATACTGTGTCGATAGGATTCTTTTTATTTTGTGATCTTCGAGAAACTTTGGTATTTTGCTGCCGATGAATTATTTTCCATTTTCGTGTATGATTTCGGCAGGTATCCTGAATCCATATATGATGTGATCCTAGATGAAGTCTATAACTTCTTTTTCTTTGACTTTCTCGAAGGCATGTGCTTCAACCCACTTAGAGAAATAGTCAGTCATAAGTAAAATAAATTTAGCTTTACCTGGAGCCGATGGCAGAGGGACGACGATGTCCATTCCCCATTTCATGAATGACCATGGGGATAAGACTGAATGAAGTTTCTCTCCAGGTTGGTAGATCATCGGTGCATACCTTTGGCACTTATCACATTTTTGAAGGAATTCTTTAGGGTCTTTCTCCATATTGGCCCAGTAGTATCCTGCTCTGATGACCTTATGAACTAGTGATTCAGCTCAAAATGGTTCCCGCAAGTACCCTCGTGAACTTCTCGTAGGATATAATCGGTGTCCCCTGGTCCCAAGCATACTTCCAATGGTCCATCGAACGTCCTCCAGCATAATGTTCCATCTTTAGCCAATGTGAATCGAGAAACTTTTGTTCGTAGAGCCCTTGATTCCTTAGGGTCCGATGGGAGCCTTCCATTTTTCAAATACTCAATATATTTATTCGTCCAATCCAGGTTACGCTCGTGGAGTTTATCTCGGCATGGCCTTCTTCGATCACTGACTTCAAGAGTTGTACGACAGTCCCCGAGCTAATTTCGTCGTCTTCGACTGATGATCCCAGATTCGCAAGGGCATCAGCCTAGCTGTTTTGCTTTTGAGGTACATGCTGCAAATTTCATTCTTTAAACCCATGTAATATTACCTGCAATTTATCCAAATACCTTTGCTTTAGATCCTCTCGAACCTCGAAGGTTCTGTTGACCTGGTTTACCACCAGTAAAGAGTCGCATTTGGCTTCGATGACTTCCGCTCCCAAGCTTTTAGCCAGTTCAAGACCTACAACCATGGACTCATTGTTAGTCAATTTAGAAGTTTTGATAGATTGCCTAATTGTATTACCTGTGGGTGGCTTCAAAATGATGTCTAGCCCTGACCCTTTCACATTTGAAGCGCGGTCTGTAAAAAGAGTCCACACTCCCGATGATGTACCCGACTTTATCAAAAGTTCTTTTTCGACCTCGGGTACGAGGGCTGGCATGAAGTCGGCCACGAAGTCTTCTAAAATTTGAGACTTGATGGTTGTTTGGGGCAGATATTTTATATTATACCCACTGAGTTTGACGACCCATTTGGCCAATCGGCCCGATAGCTCGGGCTTATGTATAACATTATAAAGAGGATAAGTGGTTATCATACATATTGGGTGAAATTGAAAATACTGTTTTAGTTTCCTAGAGGCGCTTATTAGAGCAAGTGTCAATTTTTCTAAGTGCGGGTACCAGGTTTTGGCCTCGCCTAGAGTTCGACTTACAAAATAAACGGAAAATTGCGTACCTTGCTCTTCTCGAACTAAGACACCACTTACCGCGACTTCTGAGACTGCTAAGTATAGGTATAGTTGTTCGTCTGTTTTAGGAGTATGAAGCAATGTTGGACTCGAGAGGTACCACTTCAATTCTTCCAACGCATGTTGAAATTTCGGGGTCCAAGTAAAATTTTTCTTCTTTTTGAGCAGCGAGAAGAACTTATGGCTTCGATATGAGAACCTCGAAATGAATCTGCCTAAGGCGGCTATTCGTCTAGTCAACTTTTGCACGACTTTAACATTTTCCACGACTGTGCTGTCTTTGATAGCCTTAATTTTATCGGGGTTGATCTCGATCCCCCGATTTGATACCATAAAGCCGAGGAACTTGCCCGAACCGACCTCGGAGGCATATTTCTCGGGGTTGAGCTTCATGTTGTGTTTTCTCAGTATGTTGGAGGTTTCCTGCAAATGTGTTAAATGGTACTCTGCGTATAGGGACTTAACTAGCATATCATTAATATATACCTCCACTGACTTACCTATTTTTTCTTCGAACATTTTATTTACTAGGTGTTGGTAGGTAGTACTAGCATTTTTTAGCCCAAAAGGCATCACATTATAACAATATGTGCCATACTTAGTGGTGAATGAAGTGTTTTCCTGATCATCCAGGTTCATTTGAATTTGATTGTACCCGGAGTAGGCGTCGAGAAACTAAAGGATCTCATGGCCGGCCGTGGCGTCGATCATGCGATCGATGTTAGGCAGAGGAAAAGAGTCTTTGGAGCATGCCTTGTTTAAATCCTTATTATCTACACACATCCTAAGTTTGTTCCCCCTTTTAGGGACTACAACTACGTTTGCTAACAATTCAGGATATTTTACTTCCCGAATGGATCCTATTTTGAGAAGTTTAGTTACCTCGTCCTTGATGAATGCATGTTTTACCTCGGACTAGGGCCTTCTCTTTTATTTTACTGGCCTGAACTTCGGGTCCAGGCTCAATCGATGTGTTGTTATCTCTAGTGGGATCCGTATCATATCTAAGTGGGACCAAGCAAAACAATCCACATTGTCAATAAGAAATTTAACGAGCTTTTCATAAGTTCGGGGGTTAACCCCGTTCCCAGGTATACCTTTCGATCAGGTAGGTATCAATTAGTATGAACTGTTCCAGCTCCTCGACTGTCGATTTGGTGGCATCGGAGTCTTCGGGAATAATGAAGGATCGAGGGATCCAATAATCGTCATCTTCCTCTTCCTCTTCCACTCCCTATTTTTTCGACTGAGTCGGGGCTGGTGATTGTGGTTGATATTTGGCCTCCTGTTTTCCTGTGACCTCCAATCCCTTTAATGTCGAGAGCACTGATATCGGTATTACCTCATCGACTGTGAACATTTCTTTTGCAGCATGCTGCTCCCTTTATATAATTTTTACCCCATCCGGCGTTGGGAACTTCATAATTTGGTGGAGAGTTGAAAGGACTACTCTCATATTGTGAATCCAGGGCCTCCCGAGTAGGGCGTTGCACCTCATTTCTCCCTTGATTACATGGAACTTGATTTCTTGAATAGTTCGAGCCACGTTCACCGGTAAAATGATCTCTCATTTAGTTGTTTCATTGGCCATGTTGAAACCATTCAGGATCCGAGCTGCGGGTACGATTCGATCTTGCAGGTCGAGGTGCTCCACCACCCTCGATCGGATGATATTTTTCGAGCTACCCGAATCCACTAAAACACGCTTAACTTGAACTTTATTCATAAAGATATAAATTACCAGAGCAGCGTCATTGTGGGGTTGAGAAATTCCTTCTGCTTCCTCATCATTGAATGATACGGTGTCTTCTAAGACATAATCTCAGTCCGTTTTTCCCTAGTAATTGATACTTTAGTGCGTTTGAATACGAGCCCTTGTGGAACATCGACCCTGCCGACAATCATATGGATCACATGCTGAGGCTCTTCTTGTTCATTTTTCCTGTTGGCGTCTCTTTCTCTGAAATAATTTTTGGCTCGATCACTTAAGAACTCTCAAAGGTGACCCTCGTTGAATAGACGTGCTACCTCTTCTCTTAGTTGCCTACAATCCTCGGTTATGTGGCCATGTGTGCCGTGATACTTTCACATCAAATTGAAATTTATTTGGGAAGGATCAGTCTGTATAGGCTTGGGCCACCTAGTATCTTTGATTCTTCCAATTGCCGATATAATACCTGATGCGTCGATATTGAAGTTATACTCCGGTAGTCGTGGTGCCTCTGTAGGATCAACGTGCTTATCAAAACCACTTTTTCTCATAAGTCCCCAATAACTCTGTCCTCGATAATTCCTTTGATCGTTTCAGGCGGAATTGCATCTGGGACCACTGTTCCTGCGATCTGCGATGTATGGCTGATATCGGTCTCTGTTCGACCTAGATTTCCTATTTCTTTGATTTCTGCATGCGGACCTGTTCGGATGTACGTAACCTGAAGGAGTTCCCAATTGGTCATCCTCGACTTTGATCTTAGATTGATACCGATTATGTACATTGGCCCAGGTCACCGCCGGATATTCAATCAAGTTTTACTTCAGTTGACGCGATGCTATCGAACTTCGTTCATTCAACCCCTGAGTGAAAGCTTGAACAACCCAATCATCTGTGGCTGGTGGCAACTCCATGTGTTCCATTTGGAACCGAGACACGAACTCCCTAAGCATTTCGTTATCCTTCTATTTAACTTTGAAAAGATCCGATTTCCTCGTCGCAACCTTTATGAACTTGGCATGCACGTCAGAAAATGAAAGGGGGCCTAACATGCTAGTCTATTTGGATAAGCTATTACTTTGTCTCCTCTCCTTTAATTAATACAAATCTATCGACATATCTATGTTTTCTACGTACACCATATTTGCGTGTCATTAGTTTATTCCTTACACTTCCTAGTTAGGCAATATATATCAAAATAATGAGTACCAAACTTAAATGAGGTGTTACCAAATATTCTAAACACCATATTTTGGGTAAGACATAGTTGTTCATTATTTTAGATTAACAATAAATTCTACCACGTTACAGGTACTAATTAAAATACCAGGTGGATGATCGTTGCCCACGAATTAGCTTGAAATCAATATCTCAAAGTGAAGTAGTAACAAATGTGCATCGAAATTCCTGCAATAGTTAAGACATAACACGGAGCGCAACAACGATTACCATTTACTCCCTTCCGTTTCCGATAAGTGATCAATTTATCTTGACACACCCATTAAGGAAATACTAAATTCTAGACAAAAATAGTTAGTGTGACTAAACTATCCTTAATAAAATATTACAACATAATTAATTTGAGGAGTAAAAGACTTTTTAGGAAACGTACATAAGGATAATTTTGAAAAAACAAATTAAATTTTTACTTGATTATATAAATAAACACTTAGTTTGAACCAAAATAAAAAAGTAAATTGATTACGTATTGTGGACCGGAAGGAGTGGTACTTAATTATGCCGTTATTATTTTTTAATGGTTACATTATATTGTATTACCATCGTTGTAATTTTTTTTTTTAACAATAAAAAAGGTTGCGAGGAAAGACAAAGTGCGGCATTGCTACTAGTTTGATGGATACAAAAAGAATTATTAGGGGTGGGTCCTGGAAATCAATTAAAAGATGTGCTACATAAGTATGTTAGCCTTGAAAGAGTTGCCTCCAATTCTAATTTAAAGATAGGGAGTCTTTATTTGCTCCTATCTACCGGCCGTTTGGTTGTTATGTGATTAGACTTCACATGCTACACCTAACAAAATCTTCCAAAAGTCTAATGTCTATTTTGAGAATTATTTCCAGCAGATGGTGTTTTGTCCCCTCGATAATAATAGTTTGTTTGATCAAATTTTTAAAATTAATTTATTTTGAGAAGTGTTTTTATTAAAAATACTTTTAATAAGTAGTTTGTGTTTGGCTAATTAAATTGAAAAGTACTTTTGAATAATATTAGTGTTTGGTCAAATTTTAAAAATTATTTCTAAGTGTATTTTTCTCAAAAATACTTTTTGAGAGAAGCTACCTTTTTCTGCTTCTCCTCAAAAATATTTTTTTTCCTTCCAAAAACTTGCTCAAACATCTTAATTTTTGGAAAAAAGTATTTTTGACCAAAAAAAACTTGGCCAAACAGATTCATAGCATCCAAATATATATATAGTTGGTGCTTATTCATGATCCCAAGACTGTTTGGTTTTTCAACTCGGTCCATGCTTATTTAAAGCGACATTGGAAAACAAATAACCAATAATAATTACAAATTATTCTTCTGTTACGCATATACCGTAGCCAATGCTTACGTATATACTCTTCATGCAATTTTTAATTTCCCTCGAGACGTGACTCATCAGCACAAATTAATTGAAATTCGGCCATGCAACGGTGTCTTAACTATATACAGAACTTAATTCCACGATTTACGAGCATCATTGTATAATTAAGAAATTCGCAGCAAGGCCAAAAAGAGAAGATTCGTAAGGTAAAATAGAGAATAATTAGGATTTTCTGTATTTAAGTACTCAGAAAATTATGTATTAAGAGAATAATTAATTTGGCTATGCAATGGTGTGTTATATTTAAAAAAACTTCATCCACCAACTATGAGCATGATTTTAATAAAGAAATTCGCAGAAATATAAATAAATAAAAAAGCCGCAGCAAAGTCCAAAACAGAAGAAAGGTAAAATGGAGAATAGAATATTTTGTTGTATTTAATTACACAGAAAATTATGTACTAACACGGTAAGAAAAAAAGGAGACAAGAAAAAGAACTAAAGCATAAAAAAGAGAACTAAAAAACTATAGCAGCTTCACTTCCCTAGATAAATAGCTAGATTTACAAACTGCGGTTTAATTTAATTAATTTGACCAGTTCAAGTACGATCCTCTCTTTTGTAATACATGAAGCCAAGGCGATTTTTCTTCAAAATTTCCTTCTTCTGAGTAGAAATTTCAGATGCATGTATTATATAAATTAGAGGCTGAGTAGTATATATGTTACCCTAGACGACGTTGTTTTAGAATGAAGAGTGATCATTTGTTTGGATTGTGATAGGAAGGCCATTGGGGAAATCGACGTAAGGGAAGGCAAAAGCCTGATCAGAAACAGCTAATTGCCAGTGGAAATTGAGGACAAGATAGTGGATGAAAATGGCCATCTCCAGTTTGGCCAATTCAGATCCTGTACACAACCGTGGTCCTCCCCCAAATGGCATGAAATTATTACTACTTTTCGTTGTGCTGCTCCTGCCTGTGTTTCCTCCCTTTGCTGAAGGCGACCCTTGTTGATTCTGCATTATTAACAATATATAATTAAACACACCACTCACCCTACAACTTATGAAAGTTTTGCCACATAAATAACACTTAATAAGTGGACAGGGATATTATGTAGGACTGGATCTTGAAGACTTTATATAAGTTTACCCAATATTTACATACTCAAAAGTTTTTTTTTGCTATTCCATATTCGGTATCCACTTGCCCAATTAATTAGTCAGGATTCCATTGCATGAAACCGCTCACTTTAACTCATCATATCTCGTTCAACCCATCATATCTCTTCTATAATACATACTCGGCCCACTTTAACTAATTCTAGCAAAATTTTCACTCTGTTTTTGGATTATATATTTTTTCACTTGATTACAGTAGTTAATTTATTTATTTTACTGACTGTAAATATGAGTATTTTTATGCTAACTATTGGACTCTTTAGCAATAGAAATCAACAACATCAATGAGTGTCCTTTCGTCCTCTCAGCTGTTATCGTCATTATTATCGAGGCTGCACATTGGGTACGTATATCCCCACTAGACAAGTCAGATTACAGGAAGACTGGAGTGGACATGCAGTTGCATGAATATCTGCTTTTGAGATCTGTAGTACATTGAGATCCTGAGGAACTAGTACTGCTGGACCAAGCAGTCAATGCACTTGATGTGTCGTTTGGTACATGCGGACTAAATTATTTTGAAATTATAACACGGGGATTATAGTCGTAGTACTAATTTATACTACATGAGAAATGAGATAAATAATCTCACTTTTGATGGGATAAGGTAGTATAAGGTGAGGTATGAATTAAATCTGAGATTAAATTTTTATCTTGTTTGATTGTAGGTACAAATTAATTTAGTCTGCATGCCAAACGAACCCTTGAGGAATTATTATCCTGCCTCCTCCATGCATTGTTGAATATATATTATTATATTTTTGTCTAAAGAGAATCATTATTTGGTACCTCAATTGCCACACTATGCTAGCTATTTTTACCACAGGCGGAGTTCGGAAAATTTTAAAAAGTAAATATTCATATTACTATACGGAGTATATAATATTTATATAATCTAATAGAATTTCTTTGTTATATGTATTTGCCCCAGGGTAGAACTAGCTTTTTGGATACGGGGTTCGACTGAACTCAGCAACTTTTGTCTAAATCAAATTCTATACGGTCAGAACATGTTGCCATTATCATGACTAATCGGTGTTGGATCAAGATAGGCCACAGTTCAACCTCGAATTGTATCGATCCCTAAATGGAGTCGTACTGTTGAATCTTTAACTCGAGGATGATCCAGGGCGAGGATCAGCTAAGATCGAGACCAAGTAGAATCGAAGTCGAGAAGATCGAAGGAGTTTACCTGGTCGAGTAACGACAAGCCCAAATATTCGAGATCGAGCAAGGATCACGGCAGGAATCTCGACACATATCAAGTCAAGGCCGATTAATCAGTCAATCATGGAATTTTTTTACTTTACTTAGAATTGTACCATAAGTAGAACTCCTCAACTACATAAAGGGGTTTCTAATCATTTTGTAAGGATCACATTCACACATAACAAAGCAATTTATTACATTTTCTCTCTTAAGCTATCTTACTCTGTTGTTCAGTTCTTATTTTTCAATAGCATACTCAGTTGGTTCGAGAGCGACCAAGCTCGAGGGCCAAAGACGTGCATTATATTGGTTTGCTTTACTTTTGCAGTTACTTTTTAATATCAATTTTCATATTTCTCAGTTTGTGCCAAGTAAAATCACATATTCTTAAAACCACTTATAAATTTAATTATTATTAAATTTTAAGGATAAACACAAGTATTTATCTATGTACAAATTATTAATCTAAAATTTAATCACTTAAAAAAATTAAAATACTGAACTCATAAATTTCGAATTCTAGGCTTTGCGTCTGTCTACCCCAGTCTCGGCCCCCAAAAAAGAAGATAGAATGGGAAATGAATGGAGCAGCATGGAGGTGAGCCAGCATGAAAAGCACAGGTGCACGTGCACATGAAAACCCCACAGCCACATGCGGGTTGGGTTTGGCCGAAGGCCTTTAAGTTTGTAATAACCTCGATTGGGGCCTCCCCCACGCCCACACGCATGACACCCTTCTGGGACCTTGAGCTGGTTTTGGGTTGGGGCATGGATATATGCACAATAAACTTTTCCGATCTGAGTTTTTGAATTTGTGGGTGGTTGCGGAGAAAGTGTTGGGTTAGAGTCCTAACACTTTTTTTTGGGTCTAATTATTTAGTTTCCTAAATTTAATGTCGGACTAATTGGTATTAACTTAGTTCCTACCACATTCCTTCAAGGTAAAGTAGTCTCACACATTCATATGGAGTACTCAATTCACAGCTTTTAGGTGGGGTACTTCTCCGTACAGTATGCAACATCTGTGCAAGAATTTGATCATGACAGTTCAATTTTGGTTTGGGTCCCTTTCTGTGGATTATTATGATTACAGGAATAGCTAAATCCCACCATGTTTTTTGCTTTTTTGATATTTTATACTCTTTGTCATGCGACCCCAACAATTGGCCTCGATGGAATGTTCTGTTGGACTCCTCCCCCACCTTCATCTTCCACCCCAACCTTGTCTTAATGCACTGCCTTATCCATTTAATTGTTTTCTTCTTTTGGATACAGTATGAGCCTTAGTTTTTTCACCGAGCTTAAAGATGTTATTTTCAATCGTACGCTACTTTATAAATACAATGCAAACTTAATATGTGCGCATTTAACTTAATATTTTAAAATATAAAAGAACAAACAACAAAATTAAATATAGTTAGTTCTTCATATTGGTTGAGGACAGAGACGGATCCAGGATCTAGATCTTAAACATTGAACCCACTATATTTTTAAAGTTATAACTAATTTTTGTTATAATTTTAATAAATTGATGCTCCGCATCAAAAGTAGTGAGTTCAGATTAATCGAACGGCCAAACTCTACACCCGCCCCTTGTTGAGGATGTCATATAAGATGTCGATAATTTTGAGTAATTTTTACCTCATCAGCTACTTTTGAGTTCAAGTTAGATCAAATGTCTTATTTACTTATTAAAAATGAGCTTACTTCGTACCCCTGTACTTACATTAAGTGCACCTAAATATGAGTACAAAATGGTTGCTTAAAAGTAGAAGTGCAATTTCTTTTAGCTTCTTGTCAATTCTCATGCATGTGCAACCTCAAGCACAGCACTAATAAAGGTAGCAGCGTACGCATAAAAAAAGTTAGAACTATATGTTTGAAAGAATTTGCACTCTCTATGAACCTACCTACAATAAATTTTGATCCGTTCAAGTGCTTTATGTAGTAGTAGAAGATTAAAAGAGAACAAAAAAAAGGAAAAGAATATAATAAGCACGTTAGATGGTTTTAATGCAAAATTGACAAACCTGCCATCTCCACGGATCGAAGTGCTGAGGTCGGCCAAAAAGTGAAGGATCTAAATGCACTGCTGAAATCACCGGTAGCACTTTCCATCCACATGGAATGTCATAACCTTTTTTGTTTTCAAGTTGAAAAACCAACGCATAAACAAAAGATTGTTAAAAGGCAAAACCAAATCAGATTCTAAAAGCTGCAGACAGGCATTCTCATGTATACATTTTTACTATCTCTTTCAACTGTAACTTAATTACCTTTATATCGAACATCTTTCACAGCCTTCCTGTGAAGAAACCTTACTACATTCCCGAGCCTTAAAGTCTCACTTATAACCTACAAAGTTTAAATTAAAAAAAAATGAATCAATATGAAAGTATTTTACTTATATATTGTCAGTGTAAAGAACAGTGTATTTTAACATGTTCTCATGTTCCAGGTTACTAATCACATTTTTCTTAGGAACAATTATTTTTTAAGTGAGCTGATAGTGTTAGGTTTTCACACCTCACACATGGTCGAAGTTAGTGATATACTCCATCCGTTCACTTTTGTTTGACATGTTTCCCATTTCGAGAGTCAAGCTAGATAAACTTTGACCAACGTCTTAACATGTACTTTTTTTTTATCACATTCATATGAGAAAAATTATAAATTATACTACTTTCTTATAGTTTTCGAATATGTAAATTATAATTTTAAAATATTAAGAAAATCTAATTAAATTTAGCTTTACCGTTAAATTGACTCTCGAATAACGAAAACATGACAAGTAAAAGTGAGCAAGAGATTACATGACAATAAGCTATTATCTGTTTGACATTAGCTTTAAAGACTAGAAGCTTACACATTGGGTGAATTCCATTTTCTTATAGTCATCCCAAGTCAACTCTGTTACTCCTGACTGTTTTTTGGCCCTGGAAATCTCCAAGTGTTCTTCCTGAAGATGTTATCAGCACAATAAATTAGTGGTTGGACTTCAAGAAAATCATAATCCATTCACTAATTAAAAGTTGATTAAATCTCTGAGCTTACTGTTAACTGTTGAACAGCAGCAGGACAACTTTCCAAGAAGTAAATTGCAAGAGCTATGGCTACAGATGAAGTTTCATGGCCAGCAAAGAGCAAACTTAGTAGCAAATCAAGAATTTGTTCCTTTGAAAGATTGGAATTTTTCAGAACCCAACCAAGTAGGTCATTTTGTTTGTCTCCTTTCATTTCTTTAACCCTCTCATCCATTTTCCTCTCGATAAATTTAAGAATTGTCGATCGAGACTGTAACAGAAAATAGAAAATTAAACCTAAATTCAAGTCTTGAAACTAAACACTTTAATTTCTGCTTTTACTGAAAATGATATGGTGGTATAAATATAATACCTGTAAAGCCCTTCTGTAAGCTGTTCCTGGAAAATTCAATGGAGCAGAAACTACTCCTTTCATAAATGTAATGTACTCTTTTTTCAGCTGCTCTGTCTCTGTCTTTCCAGGTTCTAAACTCATGATATGTTCTGCCATAAAGTTGAATGTAAACTGTAGAATTCAACACACAAAAAAAAGAACAATTACTGAAAGTTAGAAATAACATATTGGAAATCTTCTCTTCCTTATGGAAATAAAAAACAAAGCTTTTTTATTTTTATTTTTTACCTTCTTTGCTTCATCTTGAGCACAAACTACAGAATCCTCTTTCCAAGAAGCAAGAACAAGCAGAGTATGCTTTTCAACCTCCCTTAAAAGTTGATTCCTGAGCCTAGCATTGCTTAAGAAATTAAGAGAAATCATCCTCATATCTCTATGCATTTGTCCAACTTGAACCAACATAGACCATTTCCCAAGAATTCCACCTATGCTTCTTGGGTAACTACACTCAAACAATCTGCCTTCATTTTGCAAAATGTATCTGTTCAGCCCTGCATCTGCTGAAACTATTGTTGGCTCTCCAAACAAATTTGACTTGTAAATTTTCCCATACCTGCAAGTTTTAAGTGTTCAGAACAGATTTTCTTTTCCAAAAGAAAAGAAATGAAGTTGGGCTAAGAGTTTAATTACCTTGAGATGTGATGTTGCATGAAATCTCCAATAGTAGTAGCTGAATAAGGTTTCAAATAGCCAATGGTTTCACCAAGAAAAGGCCAACCCATGTTTCCTGGTGGGAGATTTGGAAATTTCTGTTTTCTTTTGAATAGATTAAGAATAATAAGTACAACCAAGATTGGGGGAACAAGAAAAAGAAAAAACTCCAAGTCAGACATAGATAATTTCTGTTTTCTTCTCGTTTTTCTCTGGCTCACAATAGGCTCTGTTGCTGAAATAAGATAAGTAATAGTAATAACAGTGTTATATAGCAGTATATGCAGCTTCAGTTATGAATCTTCCCAGCTGCTGCTATAAAGGAACTTTCAGTTTTTTGAAACTCTTTTTGGAAAGTATATTGCTTTTTATAGGCTTCTTTGTTGTCGTTTTGCATTTACGCTGTTAAATTCCTTCACACATCAACTCTACTTTATTCTTTAATTAAATATAATACTTTCTTAATTTATTATTATATCCTTCCTTACACTAAATACTGTAGTACCGTTAAAATATTTTTCACGTTTTTTTACGCGATTTCTCTTCTGATTACATCACCAAGATAGAGTACAAAACCTAGATACATCAGTACAAATTATAAACATCAATGTTTTCATTGTTTTTAGAACATAATCATTCGTAGAAACACTCGTGTGAAACATAATTATCTTTGCATTTAAATTAGACCTATGATTTATTTTAATAATATAGTATTAGACCTATCAATAATATTTTGTATTTATCTTTTGTTGAACGTATATTATGTTGTTCACGTTCTAAATATTCTGCTTTGGATGAGAAATTAAATAGCATATCTCCAATTTCTACTCAATCTCAATCTAGTGCTAGGACATCTTATCCTTTAGGTGTCAAGTTTTCTTTTCACATAGAAAAGTGAATTGTGTAATTAACTTTGCAATCTCATGGCCTTACTTTCATGTGCTATAAACCATCAAAGTTCCACCAATTTGTGTATGTATTCATTTTCTTGCAAGAATGTTGTGAAATATTTTATAGAAAATGACTCGTTATTTATATCAAATTGATAAATATATTAAATTTGTTTTGGAAAATACTTAATTATCCAGTGTTTGCCAAGAAGAATATTAATCACAAAATTGAGGTAATAAGATTTCCTTGTCTAGACTCAGGAAAACTTGTCTTCACTTGTTGCTTTTGATATCTTAGATTCTTAGTTTAGTACTTTGAAGTCTCCTTCATAGTTTAAGACGGTGGATAACTAATTCTCTATCCAAGAACAAATCGAAGTTGCAGTGAATCAAAATATAAGAAGAAAATAAACACCATACATGAAAGAAACATCACACGTAGAGAGTGAGAGAGGATGAGACTGCTTTTCCCTTAACTAGAAGCCTCGGGTTCAAGTCATGGGTATGAAATTTTTTTGATAGGGAGCGCTTCCTCCGAATGAGGCCCTACGCGGCGCGAATCCAGATATAGTCGGGCTCTAATGCAAGTATCGAAACACCGGGTAAAAAAAAAAGAAAGGTAAAAGGAAGATTTACAAGGGGTTAATTAAAAACTAAAAAGTTAGGCTATTGTCCCGTCAGTCACCCTTAATCTGCAACTGCATACAGCAATAAAACCTCCACTAAATACATGCTACTGAGTTTACTAAGTACTAAATTGAGTATTTCACGGTACGGTCAGATCTCTCTATAATAATATTCCTATATAATAATACTTTACTATAAAAGTCAATCTTTTTTAGAATCTATTTATATGTTATGTTATAATATATGTTCTCTATAATGGTACTTCGCTATAACAATCAAAAATATTCAGAACAAACAAAGTTATTATTATTATGAAACAATAAAAGAACAAGAACAATATTACAGAGAAAGAGAAAAAATTCTTGGGATAATTTAGAATGGGGTAAGACCCCTCTATTTATAGGAAAAAATGACTTAGCCACAAAGTAGAACTCTCTAAAAGATAGACATTCACTCTCAATAGAGTTCTATTTATGAAATTGAAAGATAGATTTCTCCATTAAGGACAATTGAAGCGTGTAATATTCTCCAAACTCGGGCATATAAGTTTTCTAAAGACTGAATGGTTGACGAAAATAGTATATCACTGGTCAAATATGTTACTAGATATTGGAACTAAGCAAATTCAAATATTGTCTAAACAAATATTAAAACTATTTTTATTCAAAACGAACTAACACTATTTCATAATATTAATTGATACTAATTGTTCATGTAAAGAACTATCATTACATGATGTTTATTCACTAACTACTACGAATAGGCAAAAATAAAAAAATTAAACGATTAAATTATTTATAACCACGGATCCATCACCGATCAAGTGGTCTATTTTTCCATCAGGGTGCTCAAAGAAGTCTGCCACATCCAAGTGGGTGATGTCAAATTCATTGCCATAGACAAGATTAACTTCAGGGCCTTTATTCTTTAGAGATGCTTGATAAAGCTCAACCAAATGTCTTGGTACACGACAAATATTTGCCCAATGCCCTTTTCCACCCAACGATAACATTCAGTTTCTGAACCATTTGCCTTTGGCTTCTCATATTTCCCTTTCCACTTTTGCTGGTCATTTTTCTTTGTGGGGTGATTAATACCAGAAAAATTTCTTCCCTGTCCACGTCCACGACCACGACCATTAATAGGGCCACGACCTTTCTCATGTTTGGCATAATGGGAATACACTTCATTCACTTCAGGCAATGGTGTAGACCCAATGGGTCGATTTTCGTGATTTCTCATGAGCAAGTCATTATTTCGCTCAGCCACAAGGAGAAGAGAAATCAACTCTGAGTACTTCTTGAAACCTTTCTCTCGATATTGATGTTGCAAGACCATATTGGAAGCATGAAACGTTGTAAACATTTTTTCAAGCATATCATAGTCAGTGATAGTATCTCCACAGAGTTTCAATTTAGAAGTAATTCTGAACATTGCAGAATTATATTCAGAAACGGACTTAAAGTCTTGGAGCCTCAGATGAGCCCAATCATATCTTGCTTGTGGAAGAGTGACCAACTTTAAGTTGTCATATCTTTCCTTTAAGCCATTCCACAAAAACAAGTGGATCTTTGACTGTGACATATTCTATTTTCAACCCTTCATCAAGGTGATGGCGCAAGAAAATCAAGGCCTTGGCACAGTCTTGGGTAGATGCTTTATTTTTATCTTTAATGGCGTCTCCAAGACCCATTGCATCTAAATGGATTTCAGCATCCAACACCCATGTCATATAGTTCTTGCCCNAAGACCCATTGCATCTAAATGGATTTCAGCATCCAACACCCACGTCATATAGTTCTTGTCCGAAATTTCAAGGGCAAGGAACTTTCTTTTCATAATGCCAGTCATAATTAAAAAGAGGAGAAAAGTTATACCTTAATCTTCTCAAAGAGATTTTTGAGACGGTAGAGTCTCATGCTGATAACGTGTTATGAAACAATAAAAGAACAAGAACAATATTACAGAGAAAGAGAGAGAAAATTCTTATTGAATTTTTGGATGATTTACAATGGGGTAAGACCCCTCTATTTATAGGGGAAAAATGACTTAGCCACAAAATAGAACTCTCTAAAAATTAGACATTCACTCCAAATAGAGTTCGATTTATAACAATTATAGAGAAGTTTGACTTAATATCTGTGTTATGGGATAAATTACATAATGATTTTAATCACAACCTTTTCAACTTCTTTTTCTAGGTAAGATTCATGTCTAGATACACTTTTAATTTACACAATTTTTTTAACTTCAAATTTAGATACTATTCTATTCGAATTCAATCAAATAATGTCCAAAAGATTGAGAAATTGACCATGTACCAATAAGAAAATACGTGTTTCTGGGCTTCTCTTCTAGCCTAAATTTTCACATATGATAGATGTTGAAATTTTAATCAAATTATAAAATAATGCATATCATAGAAATTTATCTATAATTATACTTCATAAGGGATTTATGTAAATATCTTTCCCGGTTATAGTTTATTTATAGTACTGCTGGAACAAGAAGAAACAAAAGTTATTACAAAATACCTCCTTTGCGATTTTGGGGTCATTCTATTATGCACAAGAGTCCAGTATGACTTTTGGATGACTTTTGGTTTCTAAACATCACAGGATAACTTTTGGTAACACCCTTTACTAAACATCAAATACAATACGGTCGGATTTGTCAAAAACAAACAACTCCAACGTGTTTTATAGGCATTTAAGATTTTAATGTCCTGTCCTTTTCATATTTTTGTACTGTCTTTGCTGCTCATCGGTGCAAAATAATGATAATGAAGTAATAATTAATGTCCGCCCTTGGTGTATAAACCCATACAGGAAGTTATAATTCTAACCTAGTTCTCATCAAAGTAAATTCATTGGACTTCAAGTTGTTTAAATAATATCCAATTAAAACTCTATTCTACATTGATACTGCACTATTGACTACCATGCTCCATACCATGAAATAAAGAAAAGGAACAAGGGTAACAAGAACCATATAAATTTAAAAGTAAAAATTATACATCTCAAGTAAATGATCAACTGGCAAAACTGATAGTTTTTATGAGTTCACCAACGGTAAAGAGACCGAGTCCTTTACCAGTTCCCTCAGAGTTATAAATAGAGACAGTAAGTAAACGAAGCACAAGATTTTTACGTGGAAAAATCCCAACTCAGGGGGATAAAAAGCACGACCTACACTGGTAGGATTTCAACTTCACTAACTTGTAATCTCAGTTATTACAAGCCACTTTGTAATGACTCTTTTACAAAGACTTTCACACACTAACTTATAATACTTATTACAAGCCACTTTGTTACTAACTTAGTTACAAAGACTTTGACTTATGACTAAAGCTAGTCACAACACAAACACAGATAGTTTATGATTTTGTGTTTCCTAAAACAAAGCTTCTAATAAAGCAAGATAGGATACAATAGAAATAAAATACAAGATTACAACTCAACTAGAGGACACCTAAGAACACGTAGTGAAACTGGTCCGTTTTAGTAGAGTTGTTTTCTTGTTCTTGACACACTTGAGTCTTCAATGCTGGAGCAGATCTTCAATGCTATAGAGAATGTTAGTAAATGCTCAAGTTAATATCTTGTTTTTCTCCAAAAAATATATTATATCCCTAGGACATCCCAAGAAGGATACCCATGCTTAGTTGGTACACTCTTCAACCAATGCAAAGTGACTGTTGCACTGTTTCTGCACTGTAGCGTAAACAGTTGCAGGCAGTCACTTTCTGTCACAGCCTTCCAGCTGTAGAGTTGACTTGTACTTCTGTCAGGGGAATGTCAAGAGATTAGGTCCCTAGCTTGTTTCCAGTGAGTTCAGGCGTACACTGCCCAGATTTCTTGAGTTTATGCTGACTGGTTGTGCTGGTTACACATCAGGTCCTTTATCTGGTTCTTGACATAAAGTTTGTTAGATCATCAAAATATAAGACTAACCCATCAATTTCCCCCTTTTTGATGATGAAAAACTTTTAAAATTGATGAACGGTTTTACAGGTTAACTTAACCAGATAAAATATTAGTAAACCAGATAAAACATCAGGGCCCCCATATTGTTCCCCCTGACTATGTGCTTCCCTCTTAATATTGTTCCCCCTTAATTCCTGCCTACATTAATTATCTTCCCCCTTTTGGCATCATAAAAAGGCACAAACAGACAGAAGGCATAAAGAAGTCCAATATAGCTAACTCATGCCCCATGTATGCACACAACATGATAGAAAACAGAAAGAGAAAGCAGGCAGGCATTATGTAGAACATAAGAAAGCTGATTCATTAATACCAAAAGATTTTTTAAATACATAGAAGTCTTTGCTTAGGAAAGCAAAGACTAAATTTGGACTGTTAAGACGGGAGCAGCACGGTGAAATCCAATTACCAACCACAAAAAGAAAACAAAATAAAAACTACCAGCCACAAACATCAAAAGCATAGGAGGACAGGACACAAACGGAATCCTAGGGGGAACTAGAAGAGGAGGGCTTGGAGGAGGAGAGATCCAGAGTCTTGAGAACCAAATCCATGCGGACATTTGCAGGCGTTTGTTCCTCCAGAAGTTTCTCCCGCAGGTTCTCAACCTGCTTCCTAAGCTAAGTGTTTTCTTTGGTCAAGCGGGAAGCATCCTCATTGGAAGGATTAAAAGAACCAGGTCCCCCAGCGGCTTGACTCAACTGAGTCTGCAAGATGCATTCTGAGCCTTCAACTTCCTGATCGCTTCATTTGCATCATTCAACGCATTGATCAATTGAGAAATTGTGGAAGTGCTACCCCTGGATTTCTCAAAACATTCACATTCCTAAGGTTGTCTAGGAGAAGGCCTGCTTGCGGGTCCTTACTTGTGGGTTTTCAATAGGCACCTTATAGAACTCAAATACCCGAGTAAGTAGGAAACCATACGGGCGCCCATGATTGTCGTCCTTGAAATTCACCACCTTCCTCATGTGTTCAATCATAAGTGCAGGAAAGTTTATGGGGGTGAATGAATCAAGGGCCTCCATCAATGCTAACTCAGCCTTGGAGGAAATATATCTCCTTTCAGCACGGGGGAGGTTCACCAGTTCAAAAAGAAGCTGGTAAACAGGGAGCATAGCTTTCTTGTGGACCTGTTCCCCTTGCTGAATTGTACCTTCATTTACAATGGCTCGCCAAAAATTTCCCTCACAAGCAGCAGTAGTAGTTTTCATAGAAGACATTCCCTTAGCTGGAACTTGAAAGACCGTTCCCAAAGCAGCGTCATCGAATATAATATCAACTCCTTTAACCAAAACACATACATGATCACCGACAGTGGTGAAGAGAGATGCATAAAATTCTTGCACAACATCCTCATACACCTTAGGAACACTCACGTTGAAGAGATGATCCCACTTTTGGAACTCAAACATTGCTACAATTTGCCTCATCCCAGCCATATCATAGATCTCATGGTCAAACATCCGAAGCCATAACACCCTTTGACTTCTCACTTTCTCTTGCCATCTACCACTGTCACTAGGTATAGTTTTCAATGAACCTGGTCCCCCAATAATTTCCCTTTCCCTTTTTCTTTTTCCCAGTATTTTCACAGACTTTCACTTTGAAAACTCTACACCCACAGACTCTTTAACAATAGCTTCACCAACTTCAGCTTGCTTGAGCTTCCCACTACTCTTCACAGGCGTCACACATTGTTCCTTCACCCCTTCATCTGAAACTCCAGCCACAGGTTTTTGGGGTTTCGAGGACCTTTTCACTAGGGAACTTGGTTCTTCCTTTGCATCCTCATCTACCTCCACCATAGGAATAGCTTCGTCCACCACTACTTTTCCTTCCTTCATCAGTCTTTTCTTCTTCTTTTTAAGGCTTTTCTTGCTCTTTTCCAGAGAAGAATCAAGTGCCTCCTTCCTTTGTAGCCCAGTAGATGGTCGTTTAGAGAATGACTCAGGAGTAACCACTTTCTTGCGATTCTTGAAGCGAGCACTCAAAACCATCTCATCCTCTTCATCCTCGTTAGTGGGTTCATAGAGGGGAAGAATGGACTCCAGCGGTGGTGTATAGAAAGGAAACTGGTGTGGGAGTGATGACCTCTGGGAGAATGGAGGTCTGGGCCTCTGGTGGAGAAGGGTAGGAGTTGGTTGTAAACGGGGGGGATGATGATTTTTCGTCTGCCATTGAAGAAATACGATCGAGGGTTGAGAGGAGGTTACATTCTGCAGATATAAAGAGATAGTGTTGAGCAGTTAGAGTGGATAGAGGGTTTTATGATAAGAGGGAGTAATAAAGAGAGGGAAGAGGAACGGGTTCAAAAGAAAATGACGGTAGGTGTGTTGGGAAAATAAAGCGTGCAGGGGAAGTGAAAAGAATTGACATATGGGACATGATAAACAAAGACACTGAAAAGTCGGATGACGTGGCAACAACATTTAATTTCTTACTTTTTGAGAAAGGCATAAGAAGACACATAAATACTAACCTGTGGCACAGGAACCAGGTCCTGTACCTTTTTTTTTGAAATTTTTTTCCAGCTTTCTTTTGTTCTACAACGCCGTACCTTTAATTTCTGTAATCAGCATGCATGTCTACCTGCAACGGTATTAATGTGAGTTAGGATTAGTCATAAAACACTTTAGCTAACTGTACCTGAGAGTGACTCTCATAGACAATGTAAGGGAACCAGGTCCTTAGTTAGGTTTCATCAGCCCTAGTGCCATCCTGTTTTTCTCAAAGTGTTCCCTGCTTAGTGCCTTGGTGAAGATGTCTGCAATTTGATCTTCACTGCAGCAAAACTTCAAGCAAATGTGCCCCTTTTCAACATTATCTCTGAGGAAATAATGTCTCACATCAATATGCTTGGTCCTTTTGTGTTGCATCGGGTTCTTCGCCATGCTGAGGGCGCTGGTGTTGTCACATAGAAGTGGCACACTGTCAATGTATACCCCAAAATCTTCCAATTGTTGTTTGATCCACAACAGTTGAGCACAGCAAGATGCAACTGCAACATATTCTGCTTCAGTTGTGGAGAGAGCCACTGAGTTTTGCTTCCTTGTCCCCCATGAGATTAGGCAAGATCCAAGGAAATAAGCCATTCCTGAAGTGCTTTTCCTGTCCACTAGATAACCTGCATAATCAGCATCAGCATAACCAACAAGATTGAAATTGTCACCTGAAGGATAGTACAGAACCAGGTTCTGTATGCCCTTGAGATAGCGTAGGATTCTTTTGGCTGCCTTCTGATGAGACTCCTTAGGATTAGATTGAAATCTTGCACACAACCCCACACTAAACACAATATATGGCCTTCTTGCAGTGAGGTAGAGTAGATATCCAATGATCCCCCTATACATTGTTTGGTTTACATGTGATCCAAAGTCATCCATGTCAAGCTTAGTTGCAACTGCAATAGGGGTGTCGATCACTTTTGATTCCTCCATGTCGAATCTCTTCAGCAGCTCCTTGATGTACTTCTGCTGACTGATGCAGGTTCCTTTCGTGGACTGCTTCACTTGAAGACCCAGAAAGAAGTTCAGTTCCCCCATCATACTCATCTCGAACTCACTACCCATGAGTTTGGCAAATTCCTTGCATAGTGAGTCTGCCAAATCCCCAAATATGATATCATCCGTGTACACCTGAACAATAAGCAGGTTCCTTCCCTGTTTCTTTAGAAACAGTGTGTTGTCAATCTTTCCTTGAGTGAAACCATTGTCCAGAAGAAACTTCGACAATCTCTCATACCAAGATCTAGGAGCTTGCTTCAATCCGTATAGAGCCTTGTCCAATTTGAACACATAATCAGGATGTACATGACTTTCGAACCCGGGGGGTTGCTTGACATACACTTCCTCCTTGAGAAAACCATTCAAAAATGCATTCTTCACATCCATCTGGAATAAAGTGAATTCCATATGAGATGCAAAGGCAATGAGGATCCGGATGGCTTCCATACAAGCAACTGGAGAAAACGTCTCATCATAATCAATCACATCCTCTTGATTGTATCCTTGAACAACAAGTCTTGCTTTGTTCCTTGTTGTATTTCCATTTTCATCCAGCTTATTCCTGAACATGCACATGGTTCCTATGATGGTTCTATCTGAGGGTCGAGGTACCAGGTACCAAACCTTGTTTCTCTCAAACCGATGCAATTCCTCTTGCATCGCAACGATCCAGTTTGCATCCCTTAGAGATTCCTTGATATTTTTTGGTTCTATTTGGGATAGGAAGGCTGAAAAGGCTAGGGAGTTTCTAGTTTTGGATTGAGTTTGAACTCCCGAATCAAGAGGGGTGATTATGTTATCAAGGGGATGAGAGCTTTTGTGTTTCCAATTTGGAACTTGGATTTGATTGGTGGAGAACTAGGTAGATCAAAAGAGTTTCTCTGCATTCCTTGTTCTGCTACCTATGGGGTCCCTTGCACAGCATCTCCAACTCTTTCTTCAGCTTCAGTGGTAGTAATTTGGGTACTAGATTCCTCATGTGGATTTAAGGAAGAGGTTGCATTGTCTTTAGTTATTTCCCTCATCTGACTCATCATGTCAGCTTTCCCATTTGAAACATCAGATATTTCTCCAGGAACTAAAAGTGGTTCATTGTCTTGATCATCACTTTATCCTTCCTTGTTTAAGGAAGATGTATCATTTAATAGAACGTGAACACTCCCTTCTACACATTGAGTTCTCTTGTTGTACACTTTGTAGGCTTTGCTTTGAGAGGAGTACCCCAAAAAGATTCCTTCATCACTTTTTGCATCAAATTTTCCAAGTTGGTCCTTCCCATTGTTCAATACCTAACATTTACAGACAAAAGCTCTCAGATGAGTTATCTTTGGCTTTCTTCCATTGAGCATCTCATAGGGGGTTTTGTTTAGGAAGGACCTGATCATACACCTGTTCACCAAGTAGCATGCAGTGTTGATTGCTTCAGCCCAGAAATTTTTTGCAATCCCACTGTCAATGAGCATTGTCCGTTCCATGTCTTCCAGAGTTTGTTTTTCCTTTCGACCACTCCATTTTGCTGAGGGGTCCTTGGAGTTGAGAAATTATGAGTGATCCCATTTTCATTGCAAAACTCATCAAATTTTGCATTGTCATCAGGTCTGATGCAGGCTACTTTCAACTCCATCTTCACTTGGGTTTTCTTGACAAACGCCACAAATATTTCAAAGGTCTCATCTTTTGCTATAAGAAACAGTGTCCATGTAAATCTTGAATAGTCATCCACAATCACAAAGATGTACTTCTTTCCACCTCTGCTTGGAATTCTCATAGGACCACACAGATCCATGTGAAGAAGTTCAAGAGGTTTTGATTTGCTAACATCCCTTTTTGGATTAAAGGATGATTTCACATGTTTTCCTCTGGCATACGCATCACATACTCTGTGCTCCTTGAACTCAGAGTTGGGCAGACCACAAACCAGGTCCTTCTGTATCAGTTTGTTCAAGAGAGAAAAGCTTGCATGACCTATGCTACAATTCTAAATCATCATCAAATGCCTTTAAACAGTTCACTTCACCAACTTCCAGCGATTCAAAGTCAGCAACATAGATATTCTTGTGCCTCTTGGCTATCAGCACCACCTCACCAGTTACTAGGCTAGTAACCGTGCACACTTTGGACAAGAATTCTACTTTGTTCCCTTTATCACAGATTTGAGAAACACTCAAGAGACTATACTTCAATTTGTATACATAGTACATGTTTGCAATTCAGTGTTCAAGAGATCTTCCAACCCTTCCAACACCCAGAATGTACCCTTTTTTTACATTTCTAAAGGATACATCTCCTCCTTGCAGGGCTTTCAGTGAGAGAAAATCTATGGTATTCGCAGTCATGTGCTTTGATCATGCACTTTCCATGATCCATTGTAGTCCTTTTCCTCCCACTGGTCCCTGCACATATGAATTAAGGGTTAGATTTAGGAACCCAAATAAGTTTGGGTCCCTTGTAGTTAGGAAAGGGGTGAATAAGTGCTCTTCTAGTCCATGCAGGTAAGAATTGATTTTTCTTGCTGGGACCTAGTCCCCTATTAGTAGTCACTTTGTGAGCAAACACTTCATTTTTCTGAACAGATTGAACCCTGACAAGGCAACTTTCTGCATCTCTCTCATTTTCTGCATTATTTGTTTTTTCAACTAGCACTTATTTTTCTTTCTCAAGGTTACCAATGGTCTCTTTCAAGTCTACAATCACTACCATTAAGTCATCTCTCTCATTTTGTACACTGTTTATTCTACAGGTTAGAGATTTTTTTTCTTTTTCAAGATCACTTATGGTCTCTTTCAAATCTTCCACATAAACAACCAGATCATCTCTAGATTGTTCAGCTTCTGCTAGCTCTATGGTCAATGTATCTTTATCGTCAACTAAGTTGTAGTTAGTATCAATAAGAACATTTTCTAATGACATTAATTTTTTAGAAGATTAGGACTTCAGATTTCTCTAGACATCCCTGAAGTTTACCTCATCATTGTCATCCTCTTCATCATCATCAGACTGAGCCATTAGAGTGAACAGTGAATCATACTCCTTGCCTTCGTTCTCTACTTCCATCATGGAGTTATTTCCAGCTTCTGGTTCCTCTTCTGATGCGCTAGAGGAATCTCCCCATGCAGCAAGAGCTTGCTTCACAACATTGTCAGCTGCACTTTTCCTGCTGAATCGTTTATCAGGAACCTGGTTCCTCTTTGCTGTCTTGTCAGAGTTGTGCTTGTAAGGCTCCTGCTTTAGAGGTGGACAATCCTTGATGAAGTGCCCTGGTTTTCCACATTTGTGATACAGATCATAGTTTCTTGGCTTGCTTGAACTGCTTCTTCTTGGTATACCACTGTTTCTTCGAACCATCTTTTGGAATCTCTTAGTGAGATAGGCCATGTCACTATCTTCCGCACTTGATTCATTGCTTTCAGCTTTGAGAACCAGGTTCTTCTCCCTTTTTGGTTCTCTTCTCTCACTGTCCTTCTTTTTCTTCATCTCATATGTCTTCAGATTTCCAATCAACTCATCCATGGTTAGAGTCTGTAGGTCTTTTGCTTCAGCAATATCATTCACCTTGCTTTCCCATGAACTAGGTAGGACACCTAGAATATTTCGTACCAGTTTGTTTCTAGGAATTATTTCTCCTTGTGAGTGAAGCTCATTAATTATGGAGGTGAATCTAGTATGCATGTCTTGTATAGACTCATCATCCTTCATCCATAACAGCTCGTACTCAGTGGTAAGCATGTCAATCTTTGACTGATTTACTTGAGTCGTTCCTTCGTGAGTAGTCTGCAAGGCTTCCCAAATCTCTTTTGTTGATTGGCAAGCAGAGATCCTATTGTACTCATCAGGTCCTATATCACATATCAAGATTTTCTTGGAACGAAAGTTCTTCTCCACAGCCTTCATGTCAATGTCACTAAATTCCTTCCTGGTCTTGGGCACCATGATGGCAGCCTCTCCTACCTTCTTCATAGGAACATGGAGACCGTCACAAATGACATCCCATAGCTCATAATATTCAGCTATTATGAAGTCATGCATACGAGTCTTCCACCATCCATAGTACTGACCATTGAATCTAGGAGGTCGGTATATTGATTGTCCTTATTCAAAGTTAGGTGGACCAACCATTAGAGATCCTTTCTAGGTGTTAACCTTTTAGAAAGAACCTGCTCTGATACCAATTGATAGTTTCTATGAGTCCACCAGCAGTAAAGAGACCTGGTCCTTTACCAATTCCATCAGAGTTATAAATAGAGACAGTAAGTAAAAGAAGCATAGGATTTTTACGTGAAAAAATCCCAACTCAAAGGGACAAAAACCACGACCTGCACTAGTAGGATTTCAACTTCACTAACACTACTAAAAATCCTGTAAAAAGCGACCAAACCTTTGTGACCAAACATTTGCGACCAAAGTTGGTCGCTAAATTGGATAGAATAATTAAAAAATAATTGTAAATAAATTAACGACCAAGGTCGGTCGCTTTTTGGTCGATAATGTGGTCAAAATGTTGACCGGACTAGTCAGACTTGCTTGGTCAAAGAAATATTAAAATTAGCGACCAACTTTGGTCGCCAAAGTGGGACCCAGTTATAAAATTTTTAATAATTATATTATTATTTAAAAAAATTATAAAATTTAAATAAATAAAATTTTAAATTAGCGACCAAAGTTGGTTGCTTATTAAAGTGGAAGCAGATAGAGACCAACTTTGGTCGCTAATCTGGGACCCAAATATAAAATTTTATTTATTATATTATTATTTAAAAAAATTATAAAATATAAATAAATATAATTTAAAATTAGCAACCAAAGTTGGTCGCTTAATAAAGGGGAAGCAGATAGACCAATTTTGGTCGCTAATCTGGGACCCAGTTCTAACGTTTAACAATTATGTTATTATTTTAAATATTTTATAAAATATAAAATAAATCTGATTTATAGTTAGCGACCAACTTTGGTCGCTAATTTTGATTTCTGTATAAAAAGCGACCAAAGTTGGTCTCTTTTCAGGTCAACATTGGTCAAAATTAAAAATCACTTTTATATTTACTATCTAAATAATATAAACGTAATCCTTTAATACTTTTGTAATACAAGAGATGGATACACTAAAATAAACTCTAAGATGCTATATATGTAGTTAAAATTGTACAACGAAGCGTGTTATATATATATATATACACACACACACACACACACACACACACACACACACATAGACACTTCACTGTAATACTATAACGTATATATAACTTGTTATAGCATATGTTAGTGTGTGTATGTATGTATATAACATTCATACATCACTAGGTTATAAGTTGATGAATCAATTTACAAGTGTATAAAATCCCTAAAATAACCCGAACCTGTGTTACTAGCGCTTCATGTGTGTGTGTGTGTGTGTGTGTGTATATATATATATATATATATATATATATATATATATATAAAAGAACATGAAGCGCTAAGAACACATGGTCGGGTTATTTTAGGGATTTATACATATATACGGCTATCAAAGTATACATATATAGATAGATATATATATATACACACACATAGACACTTCACTGTAATACTATAACGTATATATAATTCAACGATACATCTGAGTAAGTTATACAGTATCATATACTATAACCCGACCCTGTGTATGTATATAATATTCATTCATCACTAGTAACACAGGGTCGGGTTATTTTAGGGATTTATACACTTGTAAATTGATTCATCAACTTATAACCTAGTGATGAATGAATGTTATATACATACACACACTAACATATATTATAACAAGTTATATATACGTCATAGTATTACAGTGAATGTTATATATACATACACACACACACACACACACACTTTGATAGCCTTATATATGTATCAATCCCTAAAATAACCCGATCATGTGTTCCTAACGCTTCATGTTCTTATATATATATATACATGAAGCGCTAGTAACACAGGGTCGGGTTATAGTATATGATACTGTATAACCTACTCAGATGCATTGTTGAATTATATGTACGTTATAGTATTACAGTGAAGTGTCTATATGTGTGTGTGTGTGTATATATATATATACTCTGATAGTCGTATATATGTATAAATCCCTAAAATAACCCGACCATGTGTTCCTAGCGCTTCATGTGCGCTAGTAACACAGGGTCGGGTTATAGCATATGATATTGTATAACCTACTCAGATGCATCGTTGAATTATATATACGTTATAGTATTACAGTGAAGTTTCTATGTGTGTGTGTGTGTGTGTGTGTGTGTGTATACTTTGATAGATGTATATATGTATAAATCCCTAAAATAACCCGACCATGTGTTCCTAGCGCTTCATGTTCTTATATATATATATATATATATATATATTATATGAACATGAAGCGCTAGTAACACAGGGTCGGGTTATAGTATATGATACTGTATAACCTACTCAGATGCATCGTTGAATTATATATACGTTATAGTATTACAGTGAAGTGTCTATGTGTGTGTGTGTGTATATATATATATACATGAAGTGCTAGTAACACAGGGTCGGGTTATAGTATATGATACTGTATAACCTACTCAGATGCGTCGTTAAATTATATATGCGTTATCGTATTACAGTGAAGTGTCTATGTACGTATGTGTGTGTGTGTGTGTATCTACACTTTGATAGCTGTATATATGTATAAATCCCTAAAATAACCCGACCATGTGTTCCTAGCGCTTCATGTTCTTATATATATATATATATATATATATATTATATGAACATGAAGCGCTAGTAACACAGGGTCGGGTTATAGTATATGATACTGTATAACCTACTCAGATGCGTCGTTAAATTATATATGCGTTATCGTATTACAGTGAAGTGTCTATGTACGTATGTGTGTGTGTGTGTGTATCCACACTTTGATAGCCGTATATATGTATAAATCCCTAAAATAACCCGACCATGTGTTCCTAGCGCTTCATGTTCTTATATATATATATATGTATATATATATATATATATGTATATATACATATGTACATATATATATATAAGAACATGAAGCGCTAGGAACACATGCTCGGGTTATTTTAGGGATTTATACACTTGTAAATTGATTCATCGACTTATAACCTAGTGATGAATGAATGTAATTCATTAACTCTGTTATAATACAAATAATGAATACTATTATCATATACTATAACATGCTATATATGTAATTAAAGTACCACGAAGTGTGTGTTATATATATATACACACACTAACATATACTATAATAAGTTATTTTAATACGTTATAGTATTACAGTGAATTGTTTCTGTGTGTGTTTATATATATATATATATTGGTTTATCAATTCATTAATTATTCGTACGTAGTAATGTATAAGATTGATCATCAATTACAATATAGTTTATGCGTGTGTATGAAATTACTCATATACTTAAATATAACTTAAAAAATTACTTTACATAGATGTTATTATAATGTATTAAAAGTAATTACATAGTTAAAAATAGTTTAATTTTTTTTTGAAATTTAATAATTTAAGAATTTAATTTAATAATTAAAGAAAAAAATAATTTAATTTTTTTAGCGACCAACGTTGGTCGCTATTTTCAATTTAATTTTTTTTTTTAATAGCGACCAACGTTGGTCGCTATTTTTGGTCAAACGGTCAAAACTTATTTACAGACCAAAAATAGCGACCAAAGTTGGTCGATTTTCCTAATTTCAGAGACAAAAACGGGTTTCCCCCCATTTCCTTATTTCCTTCCCCAAAAATTTTTCCAACTCTCTCTTTCCCTCCCCTTCTCTATTTCACTCACCCAAATCCCATCACCCGCCCCACGCCACCACATCCCCCACTGCCACCACTCCCCCATTGCTCGCCGCCCACTGTCGCCCCTATCTCTCTCCTTATCCACCTAAAAAAAATCAAGGTTAGAATTATAACCTTGATCTTTGTTATTTCTAGTGTGTGTG